>CM055101.1:28497853-28623474 GCA_029204225.1 Diphasiastrum complanatum
GCATTACATCCTTGATCATATGACCATCCGTCAATGATCCATGGATATCCGACCCCCCCCCCCCCCCCCCCCCTTCAAAAAAAAAAAAAAGCTTTCTAGCCACAAACCTAAAATTATTAGCCATTATCTCACCCCTAATGGACCCTACTTATCCATTTATGGCACTCTCTAGTTGTCGCCAATGTGCCCATGTAGACAGTTATTGTTACTAAATTACCCAAATCGTAGTCAACATAGCCTTACTATAATTATTTGATATTAATCCTCTAACCTTATGGGCATACCCTTAACCTAATGTCAGTGGTTGTTCAACCTAAGTTAGTTAGGGACAAAAAAGCTACCATCATTCACATCTAACATCACAGTGATGAGAGAAGATTTTTGATGAGCTTCCAATATAACATGAATCACTTACACTTGAATAGATGATGAAATTTTGTCTTGTGTCCTCAATGGAAAACAAGATAGCCTTTGCTCCCACTCAAATTCTGGGCTGAATACTACTACCAGTTTCTTATCTTAAACCACAACAGTTCATCCAAATTGATATTGCTTTGTTTGTGATGGTAGAGATGTCACATATGGCATGCTTCTTGGTCCCTACATTTGAGCTACTGTGATTGTGATAATCATTTACTTTTTTGAAATACGACGTCACCCTAATGGTCATTAAGGCTTCAAGAGGGGGGATTTTCATCCCACAAGTAAGATGTATTTCAAGGCTGATTTTCTAAACCCCATGAATGCGGATATTCACCTTTTGAGATTCTTCCATCCCAAGCCTCACCATCGTTGAGTGAAATTGGATTCATCAAGGCCTCGAAGAGTTTGTCTCTCTCCCACCTCCATAAATTCACTTCCTTCATGTTCTACCCTAGTGGAACTAAGCTTTCCAACCACCACTCATCCTTTTGTGTTTTGCCCACAAGTATATGCAGATTTTTGCTTGCTTTAAAAAACGATGATATGTTCTAACTCAGCAGTGAAGCAGGTTATGAGCTTCATCTTCCGCTCATTGTTTGTTGCATATTTACTTACTCTATCCTCTTTGTTTATATTCTACGGTTTGGCTGTTTCTATCTCTAAGAAGTTACTCTCATTTTGCATATGCCTGTTTGCTTGTGTGTGTGTGTGTGTGGGCGCACGCACGCGAGCGCACACATGGGTGTGTGCTTGCGTGTGCGTGTGTGTGAGAGAGAGAGGGGGACAGACCTGGTGATGAGCTGTTGAAGCAGATGAACCAGTACATCTTTTTGGAAGTCATAGGAACAAAGCCTGCACGGGAACCCTGGCCAAGGAATTGCTTGAGTGTAGTTCCGTGTTTATGACCTCTAGGATAAAATGCCACTCCACGTATTGCAACCTGCCCAACATAATGAGGATCTCGTAGCCCCATCCACTTTCCAACAACTGAGTTCACACCATCGCATCCTATAAGGACCTGTGCTCTCAACACAATCTTTCATGCTGTAGTAGTTCTGATAGTAAAGTAGGAAATAGATCCTGTAAGTATTCTTTTTCAACTTAGCAAGAAAAAGTTCTGGATGATCTTTCTCCCGGCTCAATACATTGGCATGAACAACTAATATTAGAACTACAGACAAGATTTTACAATGCTTATGTTCACGGATCTAATTGTCATGCTGTCCTTAGTTTCTAAATATGTCATCGGTATGTCACCTTGAAAAGATTGCACGTAGAGGAAGCCAAATGGACCACGAAAAACTATAAATGCAAGCATTTGCACGATAAACTTGGAGTCAGAAAACTGAAAGATGTTCACATAGAGCATAGATTAAGGTTTAAAAGAAATGGTCGCTTGTAGATATCTTATGTTTAAAGCGATTAACCATTGTTTACAAGACTTAGTGGCAAAGCATCGAGCAGTTTTAGTCATGGTAAACGAACTGATTTACTGAAATGTGAAATCTTTCTGTGCAACGCAAGTCATGGTGAAACTAGCAAAAAGTTTACCCAAAGACCACATTTGACCCAAGCTCAAGGGACCATTCTCTCGGCTTGCTTATCTATAAGAGTGTCACTTTACAATATTTCCAAAACTACTAACGGCTTGAACATGGCTTGAGCCTTGCATTATGGCATAGTGCCAAGCACCTGACAAACAGTTCACTCATTAGATTACCCAACAACAAAAAGCTTCCCCAGGAAAAAAGCTAATCTATATAGAAACTAAGGACAGCATTACAATCAGATTTTGAAACTAAGGACATACTGCATTTCTAAATATGGTTTCCTTAGTTTCTAAAAAATGCTGTCCTAAGTTTCTACTTATTGCATGGTTTAAACTGCAATGTTTCTCAAGCACACTTTATATTTGATCACCTGTTTACCTATTGCCCTTTACAATCATCTATGTTCCTTGCCAATTGCTGATCCATTCGTTCTAATTGCTTTCTAATCTCTTTCTAAGTATGTGCTTATCTATATTCAAAACTATGAAGTTATTGAGATGAAGGGTTTGGAATTTCCAGCAATAAACTCAATGGTTGAAAATTTTTGCTACCAGATAAGTGACAGCATCTGTTCCTAGATTGCGAACCCTCACCCATGCATAGAAAGCATTACATTTGATCACTTTTGAAGGACTGTCTGCAAATTCATGATTAGAATATTTTCATACGACAAATACATGGTTTCCAGTTATCAGAATAATGTTCTTATCTGGACTCAACAAAAGATAGGTCCCAATATTATCAGTATGCAAACAGTTGTCCATGACTGCTAACATCTAAATTTGACCATAGATCTCGTTTGATGCTACAAAAGTATCGATCTGTTGTGAGGAGTTTTGAGAAAGATCGTGCACATCAATCAGTCCCTAAGACATGGGAGGTTGATATAGTTTTGATTAAGCTTGCTTGAAAAGTTTGCCAACAACTATCAGACAAGCATAATGATCTTAACTACAAGGTAGTTCCAAATGTACTCTGTAGATACATCTTGCAATTAGAAAGAAAGGATCAGCAATTGGCAAGGAACAGAGATAATTGCAAAGGGCAATAGGTAAACAGGTAATCATATAAAGTATGCTGGAGACACATTGCAGTTTAAACCATGCAATGTGATATCAACAAAAAATAGCAAAAATTGGGTATTGGTAAACTGGAATCACTATGAAAGCTGTTCAATAATGTCCTGTTTTAAAAGTTCAAACCATCTTTCTCTATGAAAAGCAAGTGTAGAAAACCTGAGACTAGCCAGTGATTCCCTAAAATTATTGGAAAAGCCTTGCACACAAATTTTCTTTTCTAAGAGAAGGTTGGCATCGCTCTATCTAGCATCCTCTACTGCCTTTCTATTGCCAGAAAAAACTCCATCAAGAAAAATAAAATTTAGAAGAAATTTAAAGATCACCCTTAATGGACACTAACCCTAGCAAGCTCGAATTACTCAAAGGTGCAAAACATTTAACTTCAAAGAAGAGGCCATGGATTCCTTGGAACCGAGAATATCTAAATTCAGAGCTGGCTATCTAGGAGCACTGAGGAGGCTTCTAGAGAAGCACAAGAGGTGCCTTTGAATTGATTAGGCACAGAGTTTGAAGACAAATATATCATCAGTGAAGGTCCCAAAGAATTCCAGAAACATGCATCTAAATAGATAGTACATGCATCTAACTAAAAAGGTTGTGAATGGAATTTGTTACAAAAAACATTAGCAATAGGAAGTTTTTCAGCCATCATACATTAATGCAAATTTGCACACTACTGGCTACAAGAGGTTGAATGCTATAGGCATTCATGGATCACCTTCCTCTCTACAAGACATGCCACAATCCATTTGATGTGCTAAACCTGCAAACAACTCACATAAAGGGAACTGACCAGACTCCTTGTTACAGCATTGCTCACTTGTCATGAATATTAATTCTGCTATTCTTACTGATGGTTGAGGGTCAATGTAGAAAGGGAAAATATCTTTTTCTCAAGAAAACTAGGCAAGAATTTGACGCTTGAATGCTGCTATAGGTTCATAGTACCAATTATTCAAATTGAAAGTGTAGACATTGTATTTTTCACCAAGAAATAATCTAAGAACAATTTGGAGGTTCACTGACAAGCATCTCATAATCTTCTCAACACTTTCAACTTCAGCATTCTGCAGGATTAAATCAGAACAACCCATGTTGATTGCGTCGAAGTAAATCCTCATCCATTTAAGTTGCATGAAATCTAGTTCAACATCTCCTAAGTATATTCACCTTTGTGGTGAATTGTCTTCCATCCTCCAGCTGTACTAGTGTAGGACATCCTTTTGACTTTGTAACAGACACGAGTTTGGAATCAAAATGAATGGACCCGGGTGGGAGAGGTTTAGCAAGTGCCTCCAAAAGACTTGACCGTTGCAATGCTCGAACATCATGTGGCCTTCATAGATGCGAATAAAAGATCAGTACAGCTCTTGTCACTGAACTAAACTCATTACAAACCCATTGCCCAATCTATAGAAACTCTAAGAATTTCCTGCATCTAACACACTCAGTAAGTTATTCTACATATAGGAAGAAATCTCCTTAGAAAATCAGGTTTCCTAGACTCACAAAAATCAGCCATGCTCACATTGTTCAAGTGATATCTAATCTCTAGGAAATCCAGAAAAAGTCAAGTTCATTTGGAACAACACAGGCCATATGTTGAGATTCAAATGCCCCATAAAACACCACCTTGAGCTCCACACTTAACTAACCTATAGAAACTCATTACTTGTCAAGTCCTACTTGAACTAAAATATATCTCAAGTCGAGCATCTGAAAAAAAAAGCTGAGAAATCCAGGTAATAAGTATAATGTTGTCCATAGTGAAAAGGTGAGAGAACGTAGCTACTTTTCAAAATTTGTAATCAACTATCTTTATGATACCATCACAGGTAGTGCCCTTTGAAATGAGTAGCAAAATCAACTTTTCAGAGGTCATTGATCCAAAACAATCAAACCCTTCTCACTTCATAGCTCTACTTGAATCCCTGATTAATGAGCCAATATCATTCAATGTATGGTGAGAACGTTTTAATCGTTGTTAATGTGCAACTTTCTATCAAAGATGATGGTGGGCTGCAATGAAGTGTTAACTAGATTTGAGCATAAATGAAGCAAAATCAAGAAAGTTGTGCTTGTTTGAAAATTGGCAGCACATGAATATTTTCACAAGACAAAAGTTGGAGTATTACTCCTCCATCGGGAAGTTCTAGGGTTCTGTTTTTTATCATAGAGTTGGGATGCAAATCCCATCAGGGAACCAAAAAACCTCTGTCAAAAGGGAATAGTAAATAAAAAATGGGATACGGCAGGAAAAAGTCACCTCATAGTAAAAGTAAATAAGTGCAAGGTTACTACAGTATGCGTGGTAGAGAGAGAAAGGCGAAATTCTTCATACCTTTTGCTTTCCATTTTTTATTTCAAGCCACTTATGGAAAGCTCTAGCCGCCATGTGTCTGGTGATAGGAATAGAAGGTAGACAGACTCAAAGGGGGGGTTGGCTATGGTTGGGAGGTTCATTCTATATGGGTGTCCTAGTTTGAGGAGCTTGGAGAGACAGGCTTGTAACAGTTTTTTTAATAAACCCTATAAAATAAAACAAAAAAAATAGTACTGTTAAAAAATTGTTTCCTAAAGCATTTTGAAAGCGACTCGAAAAATCTTGAATTGTTCCAAAACAAACCTTTTGAGCCGCTTCATTCTGAAACTCTGCACATCTATGGTACAAACATACACTGACATGTCTCGTGATTCACTTATTTTTATTCCTAACATGGACATTGACACAATTTCTTGTCATTTTTTGAAGAACTTGTTCTTGAAATAATGTGGGCCATAAGTACGGCATTCTCAATCAAGCAGCTAAATTTTCCACAATCTCTTGACCAGATAAGAACAATAAATCATGGGAAAATGACTCGAGATCTCAAACAAGCAAGTTTTCAAATAAATGTAAAAAATACTTGAGAGCTGCACTTGAACCCAAAGCCAACAGCATATATAGAAGCCATACAGGCAACGATGTATTTTGTAATTGTTTCAAAAGCTACGCATGCAACTTGTCAATTGTCAAAATTCGACACGAGGAAGAGCTCTACATGATTGTGCATGAGCTCAAGGTGCGACAAGATCACTTGAGTCTTGAATAGTGCAAAAGTTTGTGTTTAGTCTAACCATAATTTTGTGTCTAGTCTAACCATAATAATTTGAAGTATTATTTCAACCAACCAACGTGGAAAGGGTTCCAAGCTAGGTGTATTGTGGTCCAAAGGAAGAGAACACGTGATTGTTGATGTACTATCTCGCATATAAATTCAAATGTGCTTGGCAGACAATAATCTCGTGAAGGAGATCCAAGAGCTAGTATGGAAATTAAAAAAAGAACATGTTATTGTTGATGTACTATCTCTTATAATCCCTCAGACAAGACTTACAATAGCAGAAAATAATCTCGTGAAGGACATCAAAGAGCTCATCAAAACGGCCCACACTGCATGTGTGTGTGTGGCCTTCAATGAACAAGTATACTCTTCACACATGAGTTGGCTTTGTCTTATGCCTTCATAAGGACATACCTGTAACACTATAGGGGAAGGTATGATAAATAGAAAATGAAAAAGTATTCGTGCCAGACATAAATGGACTTCACTAAAAGATTCTTCACAAGAGCCACGATAGTCTCTATGCAAGTCACCCTATTTTTCAAAAGCCATGTGCTTGAATATGTGGCATCCTTTTTGGCCACAACTTTAACCGTATGTGGAAGTCTATATCTAACATTGCATTCCTTGTCAAGTGAACAAGGCACAATGATTAAGCCCTACTACTCTAGCTCATTAGATTTGGACCTAATTTTCTACTAGGACCCAAGATGGGTCAAGACCGGAAATTGACAAGACACCTCATATTATCACAATCAGAAAAGAAGATACATCTCTGAAACTGTGTTAGCCACGCTAAGAAAAGATTTGCAAATGAGCACTACATAGTAGACCATGAGGGTCAAACAAGTCCCTGAAGGCATGCTTTGCACATAGTTTATGAGACGAACTAATTGGGCAAAGTATTTGCTTTAGTGAGTTTGCATATAGCGACAAAAGAGATATATCCACATGAATGAATTCCTCTAAGTTGAACCATGATATTTGGCCAGCAAGCATAGTAACCAAAGGCATATGGAAAAAGGGATCTAGAGCTATAATTTCATGACTTAAATGTAGCAAAAGCAAGAGAAAGCATGTGAGAGATATGGCCTTTTTGGTAGCTACGAAGTCGAAGCTGCTATTAAAGCGGAAGTGTACCCAGTTGTCTCATAGGTATTGTGGACCATGGAAGGTATTCAAGAATATTAGTGACAGCTTAAAAATTGGAGCTACCTGAGGGATGTAGACTACACTTGGCATATTGAAAACAATGCTTGCTTGATGGTGATAACCTATTCAGGGGATTGGTTAAATTGATAAAGCATGACACATTTGATCACAAACATGAGAAGGTACTATATTGGTGATAGAAGCACTTGAGGAACTGTGTGCTCCACAAGTACCTCATAGCTTTTAAAAGACCTTTTATGTAGATGCCTTGGAGGGAGTCAACAAGATTATGGAACATTCATTGGAAATTTATCGTTGAGGATCAAAGACTCTCTAAAGGAGGAAGCAAGATTAAGGTCATGTGCAGAGTCCAGACCTAACATGAGCTTGGCAGATGTTACTAGAGGATCAATCCACTCTTGCTAGGCATCAAGCCCACATTGGTGCCTAGCAAGGGCATGGACGACCAACAGATTGATGAGTTCAATTTGCAGATTACCAGAGATACATGTTAACGATGACTGCCATCAGGACCCAGATATTAGATCCATGGTTAGTAGTCAGTTCATAGTCGAGGGCAAGCTGGCAAAAAGCAAGGTGGTCAGCCTAACCAGTGGCAAAATGAGGTTGATGGCTATGATCTTTATTAGCAGTCAAGTCAAAGATAACCCCACTCATGGCTGTGTGACCAAGTGATTACAATGAAATTTGTTTCTTGGAGAAGTATACAAATGAAACCTCTTCCTATGTAGCCTTTCCTCACACATACAGTGAAAAATATGACACTCAAGCAGAAGTGACTGACCCTAGACTACATAACCATTCATGAATATACATGAAGATAAAGCTTTTCATGAATGTGTTTGGCTCAGGGCACTCACCCTCCAGGACACTCGTCAAATTGGAATTGCTGTAATGTCCTTCCCTCTTTAGAGAGGACAATAACACTGCAGCAAAAAGAAAGGTTAGATTAAACTACAGTTTGTTAAACTGCAATGAGAACTACAAAATCATAAAATTTGAAACCATAAACTTTCAAGAATAACTGATCTTGTGAAGTGAATAAGTAGAGCATCAAACAGTAGGACCCATATTTCTATTGTAAGGCCATTGAGTCAATACTTATTCAGAGTAGTTTTTCCTTTCTGAAAACAGTCCTCAATGTTTAAAGATTGCGGTATGAATAAGCTTATCTACTGGTTTCTAGTCACCAATTTTTGCTTGTCCTCATCTTTTGCACCTAGAAACCTATCTTTGCCATGTTTGCCAATCATGTTTGAATCTGGAGAGTCTAGCGATGTGCACAAAGACTCAAAGCAATATCTACTAAGGTGGATACTACTAAGATAGTGAAACAAGAGTTAGCCATGGCCATGCATAGTCTTTGAAAGAGAACTCTTCCACCTCAGCTCGCAAATATCTCACCATACAAGATGGTATAGAAAAGAGAAACAATAAGACTCTAATTCCAACTTGTGGGGGCTGCATAAGAAAATCTTACACATCTGTCACAACAGTCCTAGTGTTGATCATCCTGGTGGGATAACACCTATGAGTTGGTCCATCATAACGTTTGGTGGCCTAAGCTTAAGAAAGAAGTGAAAATTTTATCTAACATGTTGCTTTCAGTGTCACGTAAATAAAGCAAAAAGGATCAAAGTTTCTGGATTTTTACACCTGTTACCTATTCCAAAACAGAGGGGAAAGTATTTCCATGGACTTTATTATGAGTCTACCACATATGGAGCAGCAACATAATGCTATCTTGGTTGTGGTCGACAGCCTCACAAAAATGACTCATTTTATCCCAACACATAATAAAATTGATGCACTTGCTGTTGCTGAATTGTTTATTTAATGTGTGTTCATATTCATGGATCACCTAGATCTATTGTGTCTAATAGAGGTACTCATTTTATGACCAATTTTTGGACTGCAATATTTGAGAAGTTAGAAGTGCAATTGGATATGAGTAGTACTAGATGGAAAAATAAAGAGAGTTAACCAAACACTTGAAGATATGGCATAAGTGAGTGTAAAGCAAACACAATGGGAGCTTTATTTACCAATACTTGAGTTTGGTTACAATGATTTAAAAAAAATGCTTCTACAAAAATGAGTCCTTTTGAGCTGAAATAGTGCAGGTGTGCCTTAGTTCTATGGAATTTCTAACTCACATACAAATTGTTCGAGTTAGCTAATCAAAATGTGAGAGCGGCAATGGATCAAGCAAAAACTTATGCTAATCAAGGAGACATGGTGTTTCTAAAAATTCCAAATGGACACCACCACGATTGTCAGCTTACCCTGAAACTTGATCATGCTTCTTACGAAGTTCGTCAGCCACTCCCAATGCTTCAAGTGCACGCCAAGCATTATTCCACACTGTTAATGATGTTCCACCAGCCCTTAAGGAGTCCGATTGCTCAAGCACTATTGCCCCTATACCTAGTCTGCACATTACCCATTCAATCTTCAATAGGCCTTGAACTTCTAAATAATACATCATAGAGAATAGAAAACTATTCTTGCAAGAATTAAGTACAATAGAAAGCTTGCCACTTTTTCTATCCTTTGAAAATGCAAACAGAAGATGACCATTATTTTTAGTGTATAAGTTTCTTGTTGCTACTACAAACATTATAAGTTACAATGGTTTTCTTCAAAAGCCTTCAAATGTCACATGGTCAACCATTGCATTTAGTGATAATATGGTTACACTTAATATTGTGTTTTTAGTCATGCACTCATAAAAAGTCATTTCAGTCACGGGTTCTATTTGGTTGTTTCTACTGCCTAGTTTTTTTGCAAATAGTTTAGAGAACCAATCAAATGGACCTATTGATGAGGCTACATGGGAGCCTATGAATGTCTTGGCACATAGTCTACTTCTCTAGGATCAAGCTTGGGTCCTTGCAATAATTCCCAAGCGATTTGAATTGACAGAGATTCGAATGGATGGCTAGTCCAATTCGAAGTAGTTTAAAATCCTGTCCCAAAATTACAAATCACACTAGTCTAGAGCTATAAATGGTTTCAGTGACACATGTCAATATGCGCAACTACCATGTGCTGCAGGTCCCGACATGGACATTCCTTGGAATGGGCCTTCTTGTGCTATATAGAGGGGTAGATATCTAATACCAGTCCTTCGATCTAGTCGGGAAGTGGTGGATGATGCAAGCACTTGTGCATGGCCAAGTTGTAATGCCAGGCTCATGATAGTGCATGTGAGAGACAATGGTGGGTGTCGGTGGTATGGGACATCAATAATGCCAAAAGCTTGATCGATGACTGTGTTAATAGCTCTAGATAGTGCAAGCAAATGAGTCCAAGTGGATTTTACGAATGGGTCATTAGTTATTGTTTGTCACTAATGGCGTGAGGTTAACTTACAAAGGTCGGCTTATTGGAAATCTTTACCGTTGGTATCAAGGCCACTATTCTTCATATTTAAGGCTGACTTGTTTTAACCTTGAGTTTATCATGGTTTTATCATTAGCTGATAGGGTTTATCAATTTCTTTTAACTTTGGATTTTAAGCTAAAAGATCGGGGATGGTTATTTTCAATGAAGAGCTTGTAACTTGGTTTAAAAAATCGACTTTGAATCTGGTTAGAAACCAAGACTTTACATGAATCCTACCGGCTTCGTACTGGTTGTAGGAACATGGGTTTGAGAGGCAGCAACAACCACCTGATTTTAGGTCAAAAAATTTGGGGGATGTAGCAAGGCCAATTGTGCCTCCCCTACCTCTTCTCCAAGTGAAAATTCCTATGGGGAAGAGCTATATGTGGCCAATAAGGCAGTTACCTCCCATTTATCACCTTTCAACATCCCATTAGGCTCAAAATAACATCCTGGCACCTACAGTATTAGCTTGTTAAAAGGTAATGGCATGGAGGGCGCTCATGACCGTAGGGGGATTTCTTCTTCCCCTATCATTGGATGCTCCCATAGTAAAGGATTTTGCCCCTTCAGCCTCCTATTCAGTGGGAATGGATTTCTTGTTGATATCGTCATTCAAAACCTGCATTATTCACACACAGAGGAGGTGCCCCCACCCTCCATGCTCCATGCATGCTCTTTGGTCGGGTGGCAACCAAAGGAGGCTACCACCTCCTTTTGCCTTGCCAGGTGGGACGAGGCATGTCGTTTTTTTCAACCTCTTTGTGAATCTTTTGGCTCATTTGCAAGTGAGAGCTTCTAGCTTCCTTGTGAATGTGAGCCATAGGGATCTCCATTGCTAGGTCTCATGTGCCCTATCCACATGAATCAATGCTCATGTTCATTTCTTGTACTCTTTCTTTCATTACTAATGTGATTCCATTGAGATCTTCATGTTTCTAGCTCTCTATTGATATGCTATCATGAATGCTTTGTACTTTTCTTGCTATTAGCTTTACTTCATTGTTATTGCTATTAGTTTTGGATTTGGCACATGACAATACTACTTGAAAAATGATTTGTAAAATCAAACACCATTGATTGATGCATTCTAAACTTCTGCCAAAGAAGCATATTAGAAAGGCTTTATAAAGCTTAATGTAATTAAATGCAAGTTAAGGGCCTAATAGTCAAATGTAGAGTCTAAATATGATGTTTTAATTAGTTTGGTCCCAAAAATGATCATTGAGACTAGGAGACATAGATCAATGGCTAGAATGGAGAGTGCTCATATACCAGGTGCCACTGAAGACTATTAAGAGGGCCAACCTAATGTATTCATTATTCATTTTCCATTTGCTTTAATTAAGGAAGCTTATCCTCATTGGTGTGTATGAATCGCTTTTCTTTGTTCATGTTCCAACTCTTGCCCTACCTACAAATGCCGTTTCTTGCATGCCAAAGATCTGTTGTCGTAACAAATTGATTTTCTATGATTAATTGGGCTTGATTGGTAGTTGCCAGGCCCAAACTTGACGGTCCATAGTGACTTCAAAGTAGGCTTCACACTTCACAAAAAGAGAGAATCCATTTTCGGGAAAAAAGAGAGCAAAAAGACTCCCTTTCCAATGAGGTAGTCTTGAGGACTCAAAGGTCCTCAAAAACTAAATAATGCAAAAGTGATGGCGATGAAGGGGCTGCAGGCCTCAACGGTATTGGTGGCACTGGAGGTGCTGTGCGGCGCCTTAAAAAGCACTGATGTACTAGAAGTACATGACACTCCCCCTACTTAAACATTTTTGTCCTCAAAAATGAAGTCGGTTGTCTGATCAGTTTGATCGCCTTGGTAAAGTAGTCATGATTGAGGATGTGTCATCCAAAAACGTGTTGCCTCATTACATATCCAAAGCTGTCAAATTGAATCCATTTTGCTAGCTTCAAACTGTAATCCTTGTTCCCATGAAAGAAAAATGATGGTCGAAGAAGAGATGGATGAAACACCTTGCTTTTTGACAACCAAATAGCAATATCCTCTTTTGTCTGCTTCTTCGGCATCATGACAAATTGGATTATCTATCCAATTCCTTTAGGATCGTACTTTGTCATTGCATCCGGCTGTGCTGGCCTGAAGATTTTGTCATGTTGTTTGGTAGTCACTTTGTTGTTCAATCCAAATGCTTCGATGATGACCATGAGCATTGCATTTGAATTGTTAAGATCCCACATGAAGGAATTATTGGCATAATCAATTTTCAATATAGTAACCAATATGTTTGGATGGATCATCTCTGAAAATAACAATTGATATTCTGAATGGACATTCATTTCCAAGAATATTGATTGAATGAGAAGCTTGCAAAGAGTGACGATATCTCTTTCACTCAAAGTCTCTATGAAAAATCTTTCGTAGATTAGATCATCATGTTCAAAAATATTGATATTTCCAATATTTTGAACCACAAACTGGAAACTTTGATATAATGAACCTTGGATTGTTTGTCCCATCTCATAGCTAGGACAATTTCTAGCTTGTATATTACAAGTTTCATCACATTCCATTGTACACTCTATACTGAATGTGAAACATTCATATAGATCAATTTTATCCTTGTCTATTACATCCATTTTGCAAGAAGTCTTAGACAAGTCTTCTGGTTGAACGTGATGCAACAGTCTTGTGATCTCAAGGAAGATGAGGTCCTTGAGTGATTTGCCTCATTGACAACTTCATTGTCTGAACTGGCCTTTGTACTGGTCAATTGAAAATCAATATTGAAAACAAAAATATTGTCCTCATAATCCTCCACATCATGTTTGTTGTCCTTAGCTGATTTTCGATGTCCTTGCATTGACATTGTATTTGCAATTGGAATTTTCCAGGGTCGATTCAAATTGGGAATTACATTTATGTTGCCAATCTTGTGTACATTCCATAGCACTGCATAAATGTTGATTGTCCATTTCCCGTGAATTCAATGGGGAATCAAGAGTTGTCGATGAAGTTGGCTGATCCATTTGTTGAATAGGATTTTCCATCATTGGTAACTGCTTTTCCTCGTCAATTGCGCTTCTGGTTCATCCTCTGATGATCTTGATGAAGAATCATCAGATTCACTTGAATTCGTTTCCTGCATTGGATCTTCCATACCAGACATTTCCTCTTGATTACTACCATTTTGATTCCCAAGGCATGATTGTAGCAAGTTCCCAATGTTGACTGTTCCTTCGGGATCAATATCAATGTGCTCTCCTTGATTTGAGTCTTGACTTCCACTATCAGATTGTTCATCAATCTCAAAATGTTGGATCCTTGAAGTTTCACCTCTTTGTTGGACATTTTGATGAACATTCGTTGGCACACCTCTGGCTACTATAGATTGTTGTGCTCGTTGTTCCAACGTTCCCTTGTGATTTCCAAGTCTAACCGGATATCCATTATGACTATGTAATACCTGTTTTCCCTTGTCCATTTCAATTCTCCGGACATCTTGAGAAGATGTTATATTTTGTGATGGAGACGGTAGTTGGAACGATGCTCCCGCAATTTTGTCTTGTCCACCAGATAGGCTAGCAAACAATCTTTCCATTTCACCTCGTCCGATCTTGTTTCATTTTCTGCAACATTCCAACTATCAGATCTTGTGTGGCCTGCAGTTTACTTAATATGTTCCCTTGTTGGTTCGAAACCTGCGGTTCTTCCATCACTTCTTCAGTAGGGCTCAATTGTCCATTGAACAATAGTAATGATGAACCACAATGGGAATGAGGAGTGGCAAAATTGTTTGTGCTATTCTGTATGCAACGTTGCACAAGAGATGACGATTGTTCAAGTTGGCACGTAGAACTCATGTACCGCAGTGCGTGCTCATCACCTTGTGAATTGTGATGATGTTTTGATTGTCGTGAATATAGCTCATCATCACTGTCACTACTATAAAAACCACCATCAGTATTAGATTGATTTGACTGGTGTAGCTCATGGTTTTTATTTTGGTCAGAATACTTTTCATCATCACTCAAACAGGGTCCATATGAGTCGTGTTGCTCATATTGATCTGAATTATTGTCGTTGTGCTCCCCATATTGATAATATTGATCTGAAATACCGTCATTTTGCTCCTCATACTGATAATCACAATATGATTGGTCATCACATTCAGATTGATTATCAACTTCCACCTCATAATCAGAATCAGAATCCATTTTGACAAATCAAAGGAGAATATGAGTCTGAAAATTTATAAGGACCCTTATAGAAAAAATTGTGAAATTTGATATTTGCAAGGAAATAAGCTCTTGACAGTTTATCCACCCACTTAAAACTCAGAATTCTACGATGAGTGAAACTGAGAATGGCAGGAAGTTGTAGTTCATATACAACTGAGCACTTTTGCTTTTTACAGCGTTCAATTCCGAACCCAGACGGAGATGATATGAGGATCGAAAATACACAAATAAAATACAAGGACGTTTGACTGAGGGTAAAAAGGACGGTCTTGAAAAAAAAATTGAAAAGTAATAATTACAAAATCTCAACAACTTAGCAGTGTCAAGCTCATCATTTTGATCACTTTTCGTTTTTATATTACTGGAATCTGAGCTCAAACAGAAAAGTTATGTAGAGTCAAATAATGAAAGTAGGGTTGAATTTAGAAAACTTAGAATAAAGGGGTCCTTGAAAAACTTTATAAACTGGATTCTTTCAAGTTTGAGATCCATGAAATGTTTTGGTGCTCGTAAAAGATATGAGCAACCTTAAAAAAATTTGAACAAACCGAAAAAAATATTTTTTTTCCGGGCACAATGAAATGGAAGGGCAATGGATATTCTACAGAATATTCTCAAGGAATATTCCCATGGAATATTCCGCAGGGGCAGGGGTGTGGCGCAGGCAGGTTCCGAGAGGGAGAGAGAGAAAAGGAGGGCGCTGTTGCACGCAGGTAGAGAGAGGGGGGGGGGGGCAGGGGGGGGGCGTGAGAGCATAGAGAGATAAATCAAGGAGAGTATATATTTGTGAGAGGGGTAAAGGTAGCCGCATAGGGAGAGGGTAGGTGTAGGAGTGCTAGGGACGCAGAGACGAGAGAGTGGGGAGGGCGTGATAGGAAGGCGCGGGGGCTGGGTCGCGGTTAGGGGTAGGTTTAAACCTTTGTCTTTTTTTTGTTTTTTTTCTTTAAGCCCTAAAATATTAGGGTTTTAAAAATTCGGTAGGGTGTCTTTTTGGGTTTTTGTTTTTTTTTTCTCATGACCTAATCTGCGAGGGTAGGGTTAGGGTTGTGCGAGGGTAAGGTTAGGTTAGGCTCTTTTTTTGTTTTTTTTTTCTTTTTTCACCTGCGAAACTTCAAAATGAAGAAACTGAAAAAAAATTTACAAAGAAACAAAACTTCACAAATGAGAAGTTGAAGTGCTTCTCTCTCACTTGAAAAAATTCACAAATTTTTTTTCAAAATTCTGGCTAGCTTGACCATCTCCACTAATTTGATCATAACTTTCTCAATATTGATCCAAATCACACAAACTCAGTACCTCTGAAAAGCTAACAACAAACTCTATCAGCCTGTAGCATCAGATCAATGATTGAATGTGGTTTGATAGGTCAAATTAACAACAGAACAGGGCTGAAATTTTTGAAAGAAGAAAATTAGCAAAACT
The DNA here is from genome assembly GCA_029204225.1 of Diphasiastrum complanatum. Lineage (NCBI taxonomy): Eukaryota > Viridiplantae > Streptophyta > Lycopodiopsida > Lycopodiales > Lycopodiaceae > Diphasiastrum > Diphasiastrum complanatum. The sequence goes on from CM055101.1 coordinate 28,514,198, forward strand.
AGAGCTAGAAAACAAGAATTGTCATAACTCCTTGGATACTAATCCAAATGACCTGCCATCTAGATCAGACCCAAGCTAAAACAATGCTCTAAAATCCTATGGAAGAAACTTGAGGTTAAAACTCAAATCAAATCTGAAAAATGCAAACAAAGTGAAAGGAAAATTCTAGTCACTTATTTTGAAAGCTTTTAGAAAAAGGGCAATAACTTTTGCACCTTTTATCCAAATGCCTTGCAAATTGGTGAAAATGAAAGCTAAGACAAAGCTCTACAAATCTACAGAATCAAATTCATAGTGAAAAACTAAATTGAATGTCAAAAATTGATCTGAGCAGACCTGAAAATTTCAAACTTAAAAACTGTCAAAAAGAAAGCTACAAATGCAATAAACTTATCAAATCTAATGAAATTCACATAGAATCATCATGAATCAAGGATCTATGCTCTGATACCAAGAAATGTCATGTGACAAATTTAAAACTAATAGCAATAACAATGAAGTAAAGCTAATAGCAAGAAAAGTACAAAGCATTCATGATAGCATATCAATAGAGAGCTTCAAACATGAAGATCTCAATGGAATCACATTAGTAATGAAAGAAAGAGTACAAGATATGAACATGAGCATTGATTCATGTGGATAGGGCACATGAGACCTAGCATTGGAGATCCCTATGGCTCACATTCACAAGGAAGCTAGAAGCTCTCACTTGCAAATGAGCCAAAAGATTCACAAAATGATGTCTTTTGCCTAGTTATAGACAATGCTCTTAATTAGCTTAACTATCTTGAGGGATAGTTATTCCTTTGTTAAGTAAGACGCAATCAGGTGACGATTTGCACTATTATGCGTGAACTCAACCAAAGTGTCGGTTAATATCGACAATGTGTACAATTGGAGCCGTAGAAACACAGTGCTTGAGAGTCTCAAAACTCTCATTCATTTTATCAGCCCATGTTATCAATGGACTTTTTCTATGGCTACATTTTTTCTTCACCCCCTTAAGAATGTTCGTTAGGGACAATGCTATCAAGGCATAGTCCATAATGAATCTGTGAAAGAATCCTGTGAAGCCCAAAAAGGATTTCACATCACGAATTATTTGAGGTCGTGGCCATTCACATGCCTTATGAATCTTATCATAATCGAAATCAATACCCTGATCAAATATGATATGGCACAGGTATTTGAGTTTAGTTTGAAAGAACTCACATTTTGACTCGTTAGCATAGAGTTTTTCTTGCCTTAGGAGGCCCAAGACAATATGAAGACGCTCTTTATGCTCCTCAAGGGTACGACTATAAATTAATGTCATCCCAATACACCACCACAAAATTTCTCAGATATGGACGAAGAATATCGTTCATCATTTGCTAGAAAGTGGCAAGTGCATTCGTGCATCCACAAGTAGGACCGTACCTAGTTCAAAAACCAGTCTTAGGAACATCCTCATTCCTAATCCTTATTGATGGTATCCTGATCTAAGGTCAATCTTGGAGAAATACTTGGCCCCATTCAGACGAACCATTAGATCATCCATCCAAGGTACGGGATATATGTTCTTGATGGTTAACTTATTTAATTTTTTAAATCGCCACACAAACGCGTGCCTCCATCCATTCTACTAACAAAAAGGATTGGTGCTCCCCAAGAGGACTTACTAGGCCGAATATGGCCCATCCCTGCTTAGAAATTTCATCCTCTTCCTTAGCGCTAACCCTGTATGGAAAAAGGGATACAGGCTCGCTATTGGGAAGTAGCTCTATCTGACGGTCGACACTGCTATGGGGAGGTAGGCGGTCAAGTAGTTTTTCAGGAAAAACATCGCTAAATTCTTGCCTAAGTTTGTTAAATACACTACCTTCAAGTGAATTAACACTTAAGGGATTATTTATAGGCACATTCAAGGCATTTGCGACAAATCAATATTTAGACTCTCTGTACAACATGAACATCAACATAAATTTCATCTTTTAGAAGATAAAGATAAACTTTACACTCAGAGTCTTTCAAACATTTAACAACTTCTAGAGCAGATACAACAGGATGAGAAGGCATATCCACATCGCCTTTAAGTTCAACAAATGAGCCATTATGCAAAAAGGTTACACTATGTGTCACATGGTCCTTTTTTTAAGGACTCATTCTTGGAGTAAAACCACTCCTTTCCTAAGATTATGTCTACGCTATCTAAATTCATATTATGAAAATCAAGTGGTTCGACATAATCTTGAATTTTGAGCAGAACAGTTGGGGGATCCAAGCTTGCCCGTCTTCCCCCGACGCCATTTTCACCACATACAGATGGTTACTTGGCGCGGTGCCCACCTTGAGTTTCTGCACCAATTTAGTATTAATAAAATTATGCGTTGAACCCTCATCAAAAAGAACAGTCACAGCTTGAAGTCCTACGAACCCATTCATACAAATGAAGTTGTGGGGGCCAAAGACAGCTATATTTAAACAGTAATTCTCACAACTAGTGCCATCCTTCAAGGATAAATCAACAAGAGAAATGTTAGACATGCGACCATGATGTACCTTTAACCCTTTACAGATTTTTAGTTGATAAATGACTAGATTGATTTTTTTATGATTCTATATGGACCTCTATATCTGGGAGATAGCTCCTAGCATTCACTAGTTCAAAGCACTTTAAGATCTCTAAGAATCTTAAGGTACACTCAATCTTCGACCTCAAACTCCCTAAGTGAAGTTTGAATGACTTTGGTTAGAATAGAATCAAGCCTTATTTTGAGCTATCTGAAACTCCCTAGGTAAACGAATTTGGTTAGCTGCTTGCCACATTTCTTGCATATCATCGTATAACAATTCAATTGTAGCCTATACCTTGAGATTTTGAGTCCGTTGATAGATATTGGCGAACAAGGTTGAAAGCCATACACCAGCATAAAAGGACTGAATTAAAAAATAGAGTGCATTGTTGTACATGAACTCAAGGATTGGGAGGCACTTTTTCCTAGTATTGCTATCGTAGCTTGCAATATGTTATATATCTTCCATGGACTGGTTGATATGTGTAGTTACCCATCAAATTTGGGTGATCAATAGATCCAAGACTAATAGTTACTTCTCATATCTCAAAAATTGATTGCTAGAACTTGCTGGTGAAGTTATAGTCACAATCATTGACAATGTTGTTCAACAACTTATATAGCCTAAGCAGCTTTGCCACAAAAAGCCAAGCAATTGAAAAGCTTGACAATACTTTTACTTGGAATAAACTTTGCCACCTTGGTCAGCCTGCCAACTACTACCCAAGTTGCATTGTGATCCTTCCTAGACTTGAGAAGTCTAGTCTGAAATACTTTCCCACTTTTTGTCGTGAATTCAATGGATGTAACAGGCCAATCACTTATAGTCTTTCTAAATAGAAATTTTGGTTTATCAAGTCATAGTCCTTTGTATACTAAGTTGACCCGTTATAGCGTGTTATAACATTCAAGCAAGATTTGGGCCCTAATGTCTTCCTTGTCTGATACACACTTCATAGGGTATAGTGAACTTACACACTTCATATGTCATTTTTTTCAACTTCCCACTCCTAAGTTCACTATACCATATGAAGTGTGTACCAGACAAGGAAGACACTCCTAAGTAAGCTATGCCATATGAAATATTCCATGTGTATCTTTCCGTCTTGAGACGTATTGAAGTCTTGTTGTTTCTCAACTTAGAGCTTCTCTTGTTTTCAACTTAGAATAAAAATCTTAGGACAAAGCTTTGAACAAACTTTAGAGAACGTGGGGAGGCGCACCTTCCTAGCCTGTTGTCACATCAAGAGGGGAGGAAGGTACTACCCCCCCCCCCCCGTACGGACAAGGCACCTAGGCTGCGCCAAGCCTACGTACGGCCTAGCGATTGACCCACAGCTGAAGCCAAAAAAGTAATAATTACAAAGTGAGGGGAAAGGGTTTTCCTTCCTTACACACGATAAACTCTAAGTTAAAAGTTAAGTTACATATCTTATAACAGTTTTCTTCAAACAAAGGTTGAAGGAAACTAGAAGTATCTATTTTTCTTAACCAAATAAGCTTTCAAGAAGTAGAGCTTAGAGGTCTCAAAAGGAAAAAAAACTATTGCATGAAAAGTAAACAAGTTTTACTAACTAAAACTTTACTTTTCAACAAGTACAGACAACCAATTCAAGAACTCTCTTAAAACAAAGGTTATGGTAAACAAAAAAGCCACATTCCCAAGAAGAGAATTAAAAACCGCAAAAGCTTATGAGGGAACATGTGCACCTAACAAGGAATCGGCTGCTCTGATACTAAATGTTACAACTCCCTAGATCTCCGACTGCCTTGAAGGTTGACGCACACCCCAAACCAGTGACGACGCACCATATCCACTCATTTATAGAGTCAATGCCGACCCACCCCCATGCACTGGAGCTATCGGCATCCACATGCCTAGTCAGGCCTCCGGCGATAACTAGCATCCCATACACCCAGCCATCGCCCTCGGCTCTCCCTAGCACGCATCTCCTGGCCTGGAGATACATCCTGGCTACTGCACGTGCTCTCCATCCACCAACTCCCGGGTAGACTGAGTGAATGGCAAGAGGGAAGCCCCACCACTATATAGGCATAACATAGTGGGTCCCATCAAGCACGGTCCCGCCTGCGACACGTGACCACCTAGGATGGTGACGCGTGGAACTAGAACATGTCAATAACGCCAGACCTATGTCCTACCCCTTGAAGGCTGTCACTAAAGGGCGTACCGTTATGGTACATATCAAGAGGGCCACTTAGGCATGACGGAGCATGGAGGTGCCAATTTTTCTAAACCGTTATGCTTATCTCGCAAGCCAAGACATGTTTTGGCCAGCCTACATGGATTAGCTACCCATGCATAGATGCCTTAGGCCCCCAAGATAGGGATAACAAGTAACCAGCTTAAGAGAATACATATGGATGGGAGAAGTTAGTTGGTTTCACTGGCTAGTTGGTTTCTTGAGGAGCTTGGGGAGCTAAGCTCCTCACATTAGCTCACCTACCTTTAAGGATATGTGCCTGCAGTGTCAATGGCTCTAGGCTAAGCATGCCAAGTGCAACTAAAGGGATAATTCTTGGAAAAGCACTTCCAAGAGAGCTTTGGTGCAGGTGTGAGACCTGAGATCTAGTCTTCCTATGCCTCGAGAGAGCACCTATGGTCATGGGACACAGATGCTATTGGCATGGGATCAAGGTCAGAGATAAAAGAGGTCCCAAGTTTGAAAGGCGGCTGTTGGATAGCGAGCAAATGGTAGAGCGGAGAGTCTGCTAGCAATCATGGGGTCTAGGAGCTTGCATGTTGCATGTTGGATCATGGTGATGGCACACAAGAATAAAGGACCACAACAACCAAGTCAAATTACAATCTTAGCTTTGGGCTTATTATGTACCCGATAAGACTAATGGAACTGAAAAGACTTGCCAGCTCCAACAATCACTGCCCCAATCGTATCAAAGTGAGCCACTTTACCTTCATGGCACTAGATAAGAAGTGGATTAGAGATGACCCTCCCTCGAATTGAAGCTACCATTGTAAATTCATCAAATACCTCTTTAACACAAAACTTAGAAGCTCTACCAATAAGATTCTCAGCCGCTCTCTTTTCAAAAAACCAAATGGCCCATCATCCCTCGTGATTGTGTCTTGTGCAATACTAAAGAAGATACCTTCTCCCACCTATTTTTTTGCTTACTACTGTCAACACCTTTGGAGACAGTTTGGACCTCTCTTGCTCCTCATTGCCTTTTCTCCCCTTACTCTGCTGAAACCATTGTCATGGGTGATTTTATCCTTGATGCATCTGGAGCCATAAGCTAGTTGTGCTCTACGTAAAATATGGAGCCCTCTAGAGTCCTTCATAGAAAATGGTAGTCATAAAAAGCTCTACCGAGACATATATCTTCTAGATATGCTTCATATATATTGTTACAATTTGCAACACGTCGTCCTGGAATGTTCTGAATCATTATATCATGTACCAGTAGTTGCACACTAATGTTATTTGTTCTTGTTTCTTATCGACACATGTTGATTACTGAGTTGTTGACTTAAACAAGAAAGCGCAGATCTTCTGACAGTCTATTTTCGCGCAAAATCACCCAACGTAACCTTGCTGTTTCAGCTAAATACATCTCTGTTTTTCCTGTGAACGATCTTTGGGTTTGACTGTTTGTTCCAAATGTTGCATCCCTTGTTCTTTTCACTAGTAAAGCCAATTCTATGTGAACCAAGATGTCTAGAAGAATCCAGTGCTGTGTGGAGCTAAGATGTATGTAACTTTCATTGATGATTTTAGTAGATTTTGTTGGATCTATCTACTAAAGAGGAAGGATTAAGTCTAGCATTCTAACAGCATTTCCAAATGTTTACAGCAGCTATGCACTCAAATACAAGGAATATCTGGTACATCATATGAGCAATTGCGAAGCTTAAATGGCGATCAATGCTCCCAGAATTCCCTCACTGTCCGTCAAGAGTTCGAATTGAAGAAAATCATCAAGAGTTCAGAATTCTCTCACTGCGATCAACTACTTGTATCACTAACCATTCAAGGACACAGAAGCGTTGATGGATACTAGCTGCGGTTGCTGTAAACAGAAAAAAACGAGAGGAAGAGATACCTGTGAAGAGCAAGGGCAGTGGCGAGACCAGAAATTCCAGCTCCAACTATCATCACACTGTGATCATTCTTTCTTGCTAATTCCTGCCCCCCACTTAGTCCTATCTCGTCCACTGCTGCAGCAGCTCTAGTCACAGCTGCCACACGCCTTCTCGCTCCCACCATATTGTTGCCCAGATGAAGGATCAAGGAGCTGCTAAGCAAAGCCATCGCTCTCGTCGTCGATCCTCTCCATTACCAGCAACACCACCAGTCCTTATTTATCATCAACTGCAATGAAATAAGTGGCGTATTGCTCTTGAACTCCTCCTATAATTCCAATCAAAAGGTTGTCATTCTTCAGTGGGTTCCACAAGTCACATGGAAACTTGAGTCATAGTTTAAAGAGTGTGGTGTTTTCAAACCATCACTTGTCATTCCATTTGCTTATATTCTCACTAAGTAATATCCGTGCTTTTATTACAAAAACGATGAGAAAACCCACGATCAAACAAGAAGATTAAAGTATTTAAAATAATATCAAAAAACGACAAAAACGAATTAAATTATTCAAAAGCTAAGTAAAACTTAGAATAGTAACCTAATTACTTATAACTAACTGTCCCATTAAATTAGTAACTAAAAAGTAAGCTAATTACTCAAAACCAACTGCCTGATGTAAATCACTAACTAAAATAGAACCAGTAATAGGTTATACAAGAAGCTTTGAAGCAGCCGCTCCTGCAAACTGAGCCCGTCGAAGAATTGAAACCGCTTGTGAACGTTGTAATGCTATAGAAATACGTTGACGGTAGAAAGAAACAATGACGGAAGGTAAAGTAATGTTTTGTCCCTAGCGTTTCACCATAAGCTCCGCACATAAACATAAAAAATCATTAAATTTCTTGTGAAGAGGACCATATGTTTGTCCAAGGCAAAGGGGATAAAATCTTCACCAGGTGCACGATCATTATAATCTCTTTCCTTTTCTTGAGCTGCGTGAGATGCAGCGGCCCCTTGCATGGTGGAAGAACGACGAAGGAGAGGGAACAACAATTATAACATCTCCTAGAGTACAAATTCCATCACGGGAGAGAACAAGGTCAACTCGTCATCGAGTAGATTGCGAAGAAGGCCCTGGTAAAATGTGTGTTTGTTCTCGAACAACATGAAAACCACTATCATGAGCAATAGCAGCAACGACATCACGAATGGAATCATGTGAAACAATACGTTCTCCACCTGAGGGACATACATAAGATGAGTACCCAAGGAATCCAACACATGCCCACATGAACACTTAGAGATACCAATTAAAATTGGTTGTAGAAGTCCCAATCTGGTTCGAAGGGCAGTATAATTGTTGACTTGCAATAGTGGAAGAACTGGACGTGCAACCAGCCAAGCCCCTGCACGCACAAGAAAGAAGACGAGAAAAACCTGTTGCTAATTTGTCACCAAAGATTCGAAGGGAGGCACAAAAGGCTGTACTAGTGCTTGGTGTTTCATTGATCAAGCCATTACCACATACAGTCTGGTCCCGGAGCCATTACCACATATAGTCCGGTCCCCGGGCAATGAGATGATGTTTCATTGATCAAGCCATTACCACATATAATCCGATCGTCGAGCAACTCATGGCTTCCCCCACTCAACTACCCAAGTCTGGGATTACAAGTGGTCATGGCCCTCCCAATGGCCATTACCTAGTACAAACTCGACGAGTTGATAACAAGAATCACTCTATTTGCTTAGCAGTTTGTTGCAACCCATTTCTTTAAACCTTGTTAAGTGACACTAAAATTGGGCAACAGAACTGCCCCTCTTTCACACTTGGCTGGTAACATTTAGATGGAGTGACCCAAGTTGATTGGCAAGCTTGAATCTCTCTCATGTCATTGGTCCATTTCTCTCAAGATGTCCCTAGCAACAACAAGAAAACATGCCAAGCAAGGTCCCCATGTCCAAATAATCACTTTCAGTTGCCTCATGTGCCACATATTGGCCACTCAAAATAACTATGAAATAGAAAGAATGGACCAATGAGAGAACTCTTCTGGATTAGAGACTAGTTAGGCTCTCAAGTTTAAAATCAACCTGAGAATGAAATATGCGTCTTTGTCCGAAAACAAGTTCCTCAAATAATGTTCATATTATGGAATGGGCCAACCACCCTATTTTGTCTGTTTATCATGCTCAGTGCTCACTATGAGCCTTACTTGACATCATAGGCCAGGGCCAACCCATTCTATTTATCTAGAATATAGAAATCTATAAATAGACAACACACTACAAGATATATCATTTATAAACTATGCATTGTCTAGGCAAAATGGACACTTTACTAATAGATTGTACAATTTGCCAAATAAGGTTACATCGAGTCTAGACCTTTTGCAAATAGATATTGTGAGTTTTGCGAGTTTATTTTTCAAAAATAATGATCATGCCAACAAATATTTTTATAATAAATTGTATTGATAACAAAAGAAAAGATTGAAGGCATTTGTGTGTTGTTATAGTTGAGCTCAAGGCGCTTTAACAAGAAAAACAACACATATAAGATAGCCTTTGCAACTTGGCAATTAAACATATTGCATGCTTTATGAGGTGAAGACTAGAATATTTTCAACATATATTCATCTACATAGTGTATTTTTTACAATAAAAAATAACCTCTCATTGTCTTGTCTGATAATGAGGTCATTAACATTTAGGCTAATACTTGTAATGCCATTCTCACACTTAGGAACACATAGATGCTAGTCAAATTTGCCCTTTTTGGGACTATTCTAAAATTTTCATTGATTTTTTTATATCACATTATATGTGGAGGTTTCAACCCATATATAGTCTTTTTGAGTTGGCATGTTTTCTCTTCTTGAACTTTGACAATAAGAATTCTTCAAGCTGTTCCAAAACTACTTCCTTTGACAAATCATTATTCACAATAGCTTTCTTCACATCGAACTGATAAAAATTTCAATCAAATTGAGTTTTATAGTGCAATCATTAACTTGATCATCATTATTATTTTTTCATGGGTGAAAAGGTTTATTGATATTCTATGCTTTCCATATGATCCCTTTGCAACTAGACATGCCTTACATCTATATTTCCTACCACTTGCTTTGATTTTAATTATGTGAACTCACTTTAGCCAGTCGAAACTTTGCCTTCATGTAGATTGACAAACTCACACATATGTTCTTAAGATGGATTCAGTTTTTTTTTACTATAACATCCTTTCAATTTGTCTTGTCTTCGAGCATGGTGAAAGTCAATAAGTTCATGTACATGCAGAATGATAATCATCATATCTGCAATCACTTCATGATGCATTGATGCACTAAACCTTCTCAAATCTTTAGGGGATGATTAGACACGGATACAATTTTGAATCTTTATGAGATTGATAAAAGATTTATTTCACTTGAAGGAGAGAGATCACTACTTGGTTTATCTTAGACACTTTTTTTTTCATGCAATGCATGTTTTGGCTTTTGTCTTGTCGTCCCTCATCAAAGAACATCATAAACAAGGAGAACCACATTGACTTCTCTTTTATCCACTATCCAATACCAAAACTCTAAACTAAATAGCATCAACTTGATTCACATAGCTTGTGACCTCAACACTAGCTAACTACAAAGATTTTATAGCCACTATAGAGGCATAGTCCCACACTATGCCAATAATGCAAGCGCAATTCTAAGCATAGGTATGAGCACAATGTACATCATGTAGCATACTTCTATAGAATAAGAATGAGCTATAGACCTTCACTCATTGTTGAACACTCACTCTACAATGTCACTTGCCTACATCTCCTCAAACCCATCCTAGAACTCAGAATCTCTCTCTACCAAACTGCTACTTCCAAAGTCTTACAAGTGACAAGCAAGCAGGAGCAGGCAAAAACCATTTGTTTGGCACTGCCTCTACCTTGATTTCAGCCTATTACAGTTCCTGAGAGGTATGCACCTCAATCATTATGGACTTCATGAGAAGAACCAGAGAGCCTAGCCGAAGCAATTAACTCCAAGGATGCTGTGAAGTGGCTAGAAGCTATGGAAAGCGAGTACAACTCACTTTTGACGAATTAGACATGGACGCTATTCGACTTCCCCACTCATAAGAGAGTTATCGACAACAAGTGGATCTTCAAGAAGAAGATCAACTCTGATGGTTCCATTGCAAAATCGAAGGCACTCCTGGTGGCTAAAAGATTCACTCAAGTCCAAGGAGTAAATTATCAAGAAATTTTCAGTCCTGTCGTCAAGATGCAGTCAATCAGGACTCTGATTGTTGTGCAAAAAGTACAAAAAGGACCAAGAGTGGATCCTGATCTGATCCTCAAGAGGAATTGGTTGTCAGATTACTTGATCTATCAATCTACTTGAGAACAAGATCAATTTAGATCAATTCTAGACACAAAATCCTAACAAGAATAATCATTAATTGAAGGTAGGTGTACTTTCTGGTTTCACACGTGTGAAACACCGGCTGATTAAGGACTCCAACCTGAAAATCAAGTACACATTGATAGAACCTCAAAACAATCAAAACGAATGTAGACAAATGGAGAGAATCACTCAAAATTGCTTCCAAAACCAAGATTGGTGTCTCATCATGATTATGGCCAAATGTGGCTCTATATATACAGTAAGTGGGAGCTCGTGGTACTGATCATCCCTCTGATCCCACATGTGTGAAGGTGCTTTGTCATATGATGATTCATCATGCAAAACTGACACTTGGACAAAACCTTCTATTTTGAGTACTTTTGGTCCATTTTCCTTCTATATGGAGATCTACTTGGAAATCTTTTAGAAGTCAAAATTCACCTACTTCAGCTTATTCCACACGTGTGAGCTGTCCTCTACAAAGGGATATGACACCTAACCAAAGGATGTGGCTCATGCAATCAATAGATTGATGCCATGTGTCATATGTCTAGAAAACTAGTTTTTGGCCATTTTAGCCACTAGAACTTGAATTAAATCATATGTACAACATATATGATTATGGTACATAAAAAGTACACTAGTTTCACACATGGGAACAGTCCACACATGTGTGTTTATCTATATACAATTTTTTTGGCCTCTACCAAGCTTATTTTTGCACTTTTCACACTCCTCCTCAAAAATCCAGCTTGATGGAAAACATGATGATCTTGAAATTGACTCCATGGGATGAATTGGTTTTTGATAGTTCAAAAGGTGTGAAGATCAGCCAATGAGCTTGATGTTGATCTGAAATCACCATATCAATGATAGTGCTTCTTTGATGTTGACATTGTTGATGAACTTGAGAGCTTTGCACCATCCTAGCACCTCCAAAATTGATCCCTTTCAAATTTCATGTAGATGCTTGACCTTGAGGCTTGCTCCTTCTTCATGTGCATGATCCTCCATAAGGAAATAAAGATTTCTTCTTGTCTTTTTAGGATCACAAAGATCTAACATCATGTTACCACGATCTAGAGAATTAGACTCATCTAGGTTGGCAAGACTATGCATGCTATAATAACAAAGTGTTTGCATCATATCTTCATGCTTGCTTACCATGCTAATGTCAGATCCAATGAGGCTAAATACTTATTATGGAGATAAGTGTCTTTAGAAGATGATTCACTTACTCTCATAAAGAGTTTACAATTTGCCTCAATAAAAATTTTCAAACTATGAGTGAACAAATCACTTTTGCTCTTGCATGACTCAAGAGCATACATTTGATGAAATAACCATTTGCTTTCTAATTGATTTAAAATCAATTTCAAACTTTTAAGAACATCATCTATGTTCTCAAGAGAGACTTCATACTCAACTAGTATGGCTTTACTCCAATTTTGAGATGCAATGATCTCACTAAAGCAAATTGATTCATCAAATGACTTAAGAGAAGTAAGTATGAGATGTATACCACATGAGATATGCTCCTCTTTCCCTTGAAATGTGAGCCACATGGAATTAGCCATATTTCTTGAGTTTCTTTTCTGAATCACAATTTTGAGAAGGTCTCTCCTCCTCAATCCTTGGCACATTTGAACCTTGAGATGACTCCTCAAGATCCTCTTCATGCTGCTCCTTTTTTATGGAAATCCGAGACCTCCATGTCTCATAATGACCACAACAAGTATGACCATTCAATATGCACTTCCTATGATTATCAAGATTACTTATGCGAGAAACATAAGTCCAAAAATCACCACAGCTTGGCATGATTTTTCCAATATTGAAATCAAAAGGTATTTCCATCTCAATAAGGCTAACTACTTGCTTATGGATATAAGTGTCCACTTTGGATGCTTCACTTATTCTCATAAGAAGTTTACAACTTGCCTTTAGGATTGAAAACTTACAATTTTCATCTTTATGAATGAACACATCATTCATGATCATATTGAAACCAAAAGATCCTGCATTTTGAAGACATTTTCATTTCCTTGACTTCATATCTAATGTAAGTTTACAAGGAAAACATGCTTTGCCATACTTTAAGGCATCACACTCAACTAGTATTGCCTTAATCCACTTTTGAGATACAAAAATCTCTTCAAAGCAAAATGGTTCTTCATAAGTTGACATGATAGCATAAATGAAACTATTTTTCATTTTGTGATTGCTGCTCCTTATTCTTGATTGATTTCTCTTGGATCATAACAATAAGTTTGAAATTATCTAACGTTCCAAGCAAAATACTTTCCAAGGACATAAAATAAATCCAAGTTACTTTCATGAAAGTGACATCTATCTTTTCATCTTGAACCAAACAATGCACTTCCAAATGAAAAAATTCAAAAGATTTGACATGTGTTGTGATGGACTCTTGAAGACAAATCTTGCAAGCCCTTGTGAGACTCCAAGCCTCATTCACCTTTCCACAAAGGAAACACCTTTCCTTGGACTTGTCCTTCTTGTGATTTTCGAACTTAAAGCTCCATCCTTCTCCTCAGCCCCCTTGCTTTGGTTCTTCTTGGATGGATTGGTCTTCTTTTTGTAGCATCTTGAGGAAAAATATCCCTCCTTGTCACAAAGGTTGCACTTAGGATCCTTTCTTTCCTTCAATAGGATGCCAGCTATTGATGCTATGTGAATAAAAACCTGTGATATGATTCTACAAATGTAATTTGTGACTCTCAAGAGACTAGATTTGAACATATTCAACAATCTAGAAGGATCTACAAAAGATCTAACTCACAGACTTAAGAATCAATCTTCACACTAATGACTAGTCACTTGGAAACTTTGCTTTGATCACTAAGACAAAAGCATACAATCTTTGACTCAAATCACAAAAGAAATCAGATCCGCTCTCCTATTGGACTCATCAAATACCAATGACTCTTTCTTTTGAAAGTTGAAATGGATATGAAAAGATTTGACACCTAGATTTTCCTTTTCACTTGACTAGTTCTCTCAACACTTGAGATTCTTGAACAAAAGATGGTTTTTTTTTTCAAACACATGAAAATCAAACTTAATCACTTCTTTTGGACTCACTCTTGACCTAAATAATCTCACTCTTGAGATTTAGAATGAATTTGATTTGATTTGAAAAGAAACTAAACCCCAAATTTTCACATAGCTTAAAATTAGACAACTAGAGATTCACAAAGATCTCAACCATGCATGAATACTCAAATATGGACTCCTCCTCATTCTAGACATCCAATGGGATCACAAATGGACCCTCACACTCTCACAAAGGAAGTTGAATAGAACTAATTTAAGTTTCATACATTCTATGTCAATTTTTGCTCAACAAATTGAATTCAATCACTCCTATTGGATTCCACCAATTACTCTACTTTTTAAGACTTGGAATGAAATTCAAAATCAAAAGTTGTGATTTTTCTCACTAAGATATTGTGCTTCAAAGAGCTAATACCACTTAGAAAGATTTGATCACCTAGGAGAAGACAAATTCTTCACCTATAACAACAGATAATGAGCTTCTAGATCTTGCCCTCTACAAAGGAAGGAACTCTTCAAAAATTGGATCTCTCTCTACACATTTGCCATAGACACCTTAATGACTCTTTTCAAACCATACAATCACTCAAACAAATTGAGTAGGGTTGAACAATGTGACTTGGATCTCAATCTTTTTTCTAGAACTCTCAATTTAAGCCAATCTATGTCAAATTTTACAAGAGATTTGCATACATGCTCTATATGCACTAGAAACTCTCGAAGGTTTCACTTGGAGGACAGATCCAAAGATGTTTTATAGCAAATTGATGCTTCTAAACTTGAAATCACTCTTGAACAAATCTAGAGTGATGATACAATGGATTTCAACCTTTCACCTTGCATATCACTCCTTAATCCATGATTTTTAACAAAATCTTTCTTCACTTCAATATGCACTCAAAAAATCAGAGATAATCAATTAATGCACCTGATTCAAGCTTCAAATTTAATTCCTTGGCTGATCTAATCCAAGAACTAATCAAGGGATTAGATTCTCTATAGAAAATGCTTGATTTTGCACTAACAATCACTCAAATTGGGTATGTGAATCAAATTCAACAAATATTTGAGATTTCTCAGTCAAAATCGGAGATGTACGGCCTCACACCTGTGAAAAGGGTTCCTACAGCCCCCAACAAGATCTGGACCAAAAATTTTGAGGATAGCTATCAAATCCAACTCGCTACACAAAATTTGACTAGTTTCCAAAAACCTGATAATTTTGGCTTTGATTTGGATTAACCCTATCAATTTCAACAAAACCTCTTGTACTAGGCTCTGATAACATGTGCAAAAAGTACAAAAAGGACCAAAAGTGGATCCTAATCTGATCCTCAAGAGGGATTGGTTGTCAGATTACTTGATCTATCAATCTACTTGAGATTAAGATCAATCTAGATCAATTCTAGACACAAAATCCTAACAAGAACAATCATATAATTGAAGGTAGGTGTACTTTTTGGTTTCACACGTGTGAAACACTGGCTGATTACAGACTCCAACCTGAAAATCAAGTACACATTGATGGAACCTCAAAACAACCAAAACAAATGTAGACAAATGGAGAGAATCACTCAAAATTGCTTCCAAAACCAAGATTGGTGTCTCACCATGATTATGGCCAAATGTGGCTCTATATATACAATAAGTGGGAGCTCGTGGTACTGATCATCCCTCTGATCCCACATGTGTGAAGGTGTTGTGTCATATGATGATTCATCATGCAAAACTGACACTTGGACAAAACCTTCTATTTTGAGCACGTTTGGTCCATTTTCCTTCTATATGGAGATCTACTTGGAAATCTTTTAGACGTCAAAATTCACCTACTTTAGCTTATTCCACACGTGTGAGCTGTCCTCTACACATCGGATATGACACCTAACCAAAGGATGTGGCTCATGCAATCAATAGATTGATGCCATGTGTCATATGTCTAGAAAACTAGTTTTTGGCCATTTTAGCCACCAGAACTTGAATTAAATCATATGTACAACATATATGATTATGGTACATGAAAAGTTCACTATTTCACACGTGGGAACAGGCTCCACACATGTGTGTTTATCTATATACAAGATTTTTGGCCTCTACAAAGCTTATTTTTGCATTTTTCACAATTGCGTTAGCTGTCGCGGAAGACCTCGAAATGCACCAAATGGATGTCAAGACAGCATTTCTCAATGACAATGTCGAAGAGGAGCTATACACCTTCCAACCGGAAGGATTAAAAGTCAAAGTCCAAGAGCACAAAGTGTGCAAGCTGCACAAAGCAATCCACAATCTAAAACTGGCCGCAAGAGCATGGTTCGATAGAATCAACTCTTATCTCATTCAATTAGGATTTGCAAATAATTCAGCTGACTGTAATGTTTATTCAAAGTGTACAGGCACCAATTCAGTTTCCATAGCTCTTTACGTAGATGATGCATTTATTTTGTCTAATGACACTTCTCTTCTGCACACTACTAAGAGTGATCTGTCAAAGAAATTTGACATGACTGATTTAGGAGCTGTTCATTCTTTGCTAGGAATTCACATTACTAGAGATAGACTTCGGAAGAAGATCTATCTTAGCCAGCAGGCATATTTAAAAGGCATTTTAGAAAAGTTTCATATGTTTGATTGCAAATCAATTGATACTCCAATGGATCCAAGTATAGTATTGACTAAACCTTCTTGTGCTGAGACTGATAGTGAAGTACTTGACTTAGCGAAGTACCCTTATTATTCACTAATCGGATCTCTAATGTATGCAATCTTGTGTACTAGACTAGATTTAGCATATATTGTTAGCACATTGAGTCAATTCATGTCTAATTCTAGGATCTCTCATTGGAAAGCATTGAAGAGAGTGATGAGATATATTCAGGGAAGTTTAGATCACATCTTATATTACGATGGAAATGCTATCGACCCACTCGCCCTACGAGGCTACTCCAACTCAGATTGGGGAGGAACAGTCTCTACCAGAAAATCTACCTTCGAGTTTTGTTTCTATCTGGCAGGGGGACAGATTTCGTGGAACTCAATCGTGGTAGTTTGAAAGACTTCACGCCCAAGTAGCTGAGGTCCGATAGTTCGTCCTCACCCTACCTTGGATATGGATATTCTAAAGTGTCGGCTTGACCCAAAGTGTCGGCCCTCTGAGTATGTGGCGAAAAAGTTGAAGGCTAAAACAAAATTCTGGGATATTTTTTAGACCTATTGTCACCTTTTACCAAAATGCCAAAAATGCGAAAAATGTGAACTGTGTGAAAAACGGTTCAAATATGTAGACTGTGCAAAATCTAGTTAAAATATGCAGCAGCCAAAATTTACAAGGAAAAATACTAAGGCTTTAAAATAGAAATCTAATGTTTCTTCAAATCATAAGGGTACCCCTTATCCAAGGGTAACTTGATTCCATACCTTTGACCAAAGTATAGTCACTTGCCTACCCTTATCCAAAGTCACCTACCCTTAATCCTAAGGGTAACTCTTATCCAAAGATAACTTGCCATTTAATCCCCAACACTAAATGGACATATAGGGGTCACTGAAGTACTGCTAGTTACATAGGTATGTAACACTATATGTCAGCAAAGGCTCAAAACGACAGAAGCAGAAAGGCTCCAAGCAGCCTGCATCGAATTAGAAGCCGACTCAAGGTCAAGGACAATCATCAAATCCATAGTCGAAGAAGAAGATGTTTTGCAGGTATTGCAAGCGCAATAACCATGAGATCCAAGATTGTAGAGTTCTCAAAGCAAAGAACACAACCAAGCAATCTGATCAAAAAACAAATACAGTTCCAGCCTCTCCCGAAGTCGACATGAAAAAAGACACATTTATGGTCAAAGACCAAATCATCGCTTAGGACACTTGAATTATGCATCAGTATTGAACATGTCCAAACAATCCCTAGCACTTGATCTCGACTATCCAACCAACAAAGTCGATCTCCCTGTTTGTTATAGCTACATCCTTGGAAAGCAGACTAGGATTCCATTTATATCAAGTCATACACATGCAACAAAAGGTCTGTTAGATGTTGTTCATTCAGATATATGTGGACTTATGCAAACTCCATCATTGCTAGATGCAAAGTATTTCATTACTTTTATTGATGAGTTTTTCTGAAGAACAATTGTTTACTTCATTAATCAGAAATCAGAGGCTTTCAACAAGTTTCGACAATTCAAAGAGCATGCTAAAAATCAAACTGGTAAAAGAATCAAAGCATTGAGGTCCGACAACGGGAGAGAAGACATCTCCACCGAATTTAAGGAGTATTGTCTTAACAACGACATTGAGCAACAATACATTACCTCCTATTCACCTTAGTTGAATGGTCTCGCTGAGAGAAAGAATAGAACCCTAGTTGAATTGATAAAGTGTATGCTTGCGCATGCGACACTTCTGAAGTCCTTCTGGGCTGAAGCTGTTTCAACAACAACCTATATCTAGAACAGATGTCCTACTAAAGGTCTCTTATTCGCCAAAACACCATATAAAGTTTGGAAAGGTACCAAACCTTCTTTATCAAACTTAGAAGCTTTTGGATGTACAGCTTATGCTCAGATTCCTCATGATCTCATGAAGAAGCTCAACTTCCAGAGTATCGAATGCATTTTCATCAACTACACTACTTCGAACCAAGCTTACAAGTTGTTCAATCCTATCGAGTCGAAGATATTCTCTAGCCGGAATGTCATTTTCATCGAAGATCAGTGTATCGATCTCAAGGGAAAAGGCAAAGCCCATGTAGCCGACTTGTCCGACATATTGAACTTTGAAGTTCTTCAGTCGACTATTCCTATCGAAGGTCCAAGCTCGTCTACTCTCGACGAACAACATATCAATGGCGAATCCAAAGATGATGATGTTGCAGTTTAGCAACTACAACATGATGAAAATGATCAACTTCCTTTATCACCCTGAAGATCGACAAGAGTTAGCAGACCACCTATTAGGTATATCGACGAGTCTGCATCCTACCTTGTTCAGGAGCCGACGTCAACTATCGAAGAGGCACTCAGCCACCCCGATTTTGATCTCTGGAAAGAAGCTTTGGATAAAGAGTATTCATCTCTTATCAAGAACCAGACATGGACGATTGTCGAATTACCTGCTAGCAAAAATGTAAAATGGATTTTCAAAATCAAATACAAGGCAGACGAAGCAGCAACAGAAGAAAAGCTTGACTTGTCGCCAAGGGATTTTCTCAGGTACACAACGTCGATTATACTGATACTTTTAGTCCAGTAGTTAAGCATTCTTCTATTCAACTCTTGCTATCATTTGCCGCTGCAACAGATTTGGAAATACATCAAATGGATGTACAGACAACATATTTTAACGGAGTTATTGAATAGGACATTTACATGGTGCAACTTGAAAGTTACAATATCGAAGGTAAACACAATCATGTGTGTAAGCTCCATAAGGCATTTTATGGCTTGAAGCAATCTGCTCGAGCATGGTTTCAAAGGATCAATACTTTTCTTATTGTTCATAGATACACACCAAGCTCTTCATATTCCACTGTTTACTTCAAGAAAGTGCAGCACTTTGTATGTGGACGACACACTACTTTTCAACAATAGTATCAATCTGATATAAGAGGCTAAGACAATGTTATCTTCCGAATTTGACATGACCGATCTGGGCGAAGCTCATTTCTACCTTGGTATTCAGATCCAAAGAGATAGAAATCGAACGTTGACTAGGTCTCAAGTTGTTGAAAAACCAATGTCCCCGAACAATCGAAAAGGAGGAGCAGATGCGTGAGTATCCTTATTATTCAATAATAGGATCTTATATGTACGCCATGATCTATACTAGACCAAACATAGCTTTTGCAATTAGCTCCCTAAGTCAGTTTATGACTAACCTTGGTATAACACATTGGAAAGCTCTTGTCAGAGTTATCAGATATCTTTGAGCTACTATGGACTTTTGCATTTGTTATGGAACAGTCGACAACAACAAACTCAATTTACTCAATGGTTACACATATGCAAGCTGGACAGGAGATGTAGACACTCGTAAATCCACTTCTGAATTTACATCTTCCTCAACAATGGTCCTATTTCATGGACCAGTCGCAAGCAATCATCGATAGCTCTATCTTCCACTAACTCAGAGTATATCGTAGCCTCTCAAGCTACAAAGGAAGCAATTTGGTTGAGGAACTTACTCTCAGATATTGGTCTGAATCAATATGCCCTAACGATTTTATTTTGTGATAATCAAAGTGTCATTGTCTTATCGACCAACCCTAGGTTTCATTCCAGGAGTAAGCACATTCAAATCAAGTATCACTACATCAGAAAAAAATTTCTCAACAAAGAGGTTAAGTTGCAGTACTATCGAACGCAAGATATGACAACAAATATTTTTACCAAAGTATTAAGCTTGGATACACATAGAAAGTTCTGTGAAGAACTAAGTTTGAAGGTCAAGGCATTTATGGATTCAGATTAAGGGGGAGTGTTGGATTATTCTCCTACAAATCGACTAATCGAGTTTTAATCTTTATCCAACTCATTATCCAGACCTGCAGTTTTCTCGTGTTTCTACATAGTCTGCAGAACTACTCGAAAATGGCGCACAGGTGGCTCTGACGTTTGTTGACATCATCAACAAACCTCGAAGGCTTCGGGCACTTTAGTGACTTCAGCCACTTCGGCCATGTCGGTTGATTGATAGTTAACGTTTCACTCGTTTTGAAGCTAACGACTTGCCCTAATCTTATAGCAAGTAAATTTCCAAGAATTACCAACTGGATGGATGTCAGCTCACTATGGCCCACTGGCCATTATGATCTACGACCTAATTAGTTGTCCTACTATTGGACATTGTCTCATTTTCTTAGTATAAATAACTGCTCATATTTATATGTTATTATCCGATTCATCTTAGATCATCTCAAATCATTTTTGAATGATCAAGGATTGAAGCATATTTAGCATCTCTCTCAAGCTTTCAAGCTTGAACACTCTTGAGCATTTCAGTTCTTTAGAATTGATTTAGAGTTTGCTATTGCGCTTACTGCTTATTAGCAGAAGTGCTTAATTCGGACAGAGTTACAGTTACCCAGAGATAACTCAGAGCACATGGCTTTGATCCGCAATATCTTTGTGCTCATTTTTATTCTGATTTATTTCTTTTATTGAATCAATCTATCTTTTATTATGTTCAGTATCATGTCAGTATGAATGCTTCTCTGTAATCCTTTTGTAACTGATAATCTCTTATTATTTGTTTGATAATTCAATGTTTTATGTTTGGCTACGTAATCACTTTAACTTAGTTGCTAGCGATTTCAAAGTTAGTTGCTAAAGATTGAACGTGATTTCTATCACTACTTTTTTTCAAAATTGATAGGCGTAGTCATGCATAGGAAAGAAGGTTTCTTCCGCCGCACTCAATAAGGTCGTCTACCTACTTCGACTTTGTCAAATTATTTTTCTTTCATCTTATCACCTCTTTCCAACAAGGATGAGAACAATTCACAAAGTGTGTTTGATCTCAAAGTTAAAGTTGGCATCAAGTAGCTTCATTATATCCTCTTGGATTAGATGGGCATAATGCATATTAGATGGGTAAGGCCTATTAATGATTGTAACATCCTAGGTGAGTGGTATCTTGTGCACCATTACCTTGGGGGATATTCCCTTCCAACTCCAAGCCCAACCATCTTGGTACTTGACAAGGGGTATTTGTAAACTTTCTAGCTTGTCTCATACCAGACTCAACACCTATCATTATGGCTATTTCCTCCTCATAAGAGCTTTTATGATAAGCCTCTTATGTCGTTGACACATGCTTCAACTAAAGGTTCTATACTCTCCTCGACATTTCATTTGTCACCTTACATGCTTTGGTAGCCCAACCAAAAATCAAAAAATCATGTTTACATCAAGCATGCTTGTAGGCTCACATTATCTTTCAAGCTTCTTAACCCATTCTACGTAATGTCTAACATATTTACAACTTTTGATTTGCACATGACCTAGCTATAAGAGTGGATGCTCCATAGATATGGTGGTCTTAAATCTCATGCAAAATACTTGATGCATTGATTCCCAAACCTACTTGAACTCATGTCACTCCAACTTGAAATAACAATATTTTGCCATGTCATTAAGGCATGTCTTGAAATAATGATTCTATAGTGGTAGCACCAACAACGTCCGTCGATGGGGCATCAATTTTTTTTTTAAGCTTTTATTTGAAATGTTTGGTCGAGTTAGCAATTTCAAAGCAACTATTGGGACAACTATAAAATCCTAAAGCTATGTATGAGGGAATGGGCAATGAACGGTTCATTGCCCATTCCATAGTGTTGAGGGCAACAACTTTATATTTTGAGCCATCGGCCTACCTCCATGAGCTGAACCCCATGGCATGGCCTTGGCCCATTACCTCCATGAGCTAAACCCCATGGCATGGCCTTGGCCCATTTCTTAGCGTTGATGGCATCAATTTTCTAGTAACATATAGTCTACAAATAGATGTAGATTTGACAAGTAATGTAACTTGATTGTTGTCATCTAAAATGGGAGAGAAATTTGCTTCCCTCTATGGGCATAACTTGCAAAATGGGCCATAATATACAAATAGATTGTCAATCATGCCAAGTAATGTAACCTTATTTTTGATATGAGCTATATGCCTCCCTCCATGGGCCAGAGTTCATAACAATGAACAATAATGACAACAAACTTTTAATACTAAAGAGTGTATGAATATACTTACAATTATGCCAAGTAGTGTACTCATGGAATAAGCTAGCATGAAGGTTCTTTGTTTTAGTTGTATCTATCAATTGCTGGAGGATTGATGATCTTTTTGAAGTTGCAGACATTCTTCAATTTGATGGATCAAGTAATAAACTTTTGAAGCTGTCCTACAAGAGCTAAGTACTCCTTTTAGCTGTCTTATCCATCGCTCTCAATCGTTGGATGATTGTTGCGGCCGGCCAAAAAAAGTTTGAAGCTTTACTTGAAAAAAGTTGTAAGTGAGCTAGCAACCTCCAGGTGACCAATGGGATAGCTAACAAATTCCTGAAGTTGCTCGGCGACTATTGGATACAGTTTTTCTGAGCTGCTTCAGCCTAAGGGCGATAGCACCCTCAGCTAGATTTTTTTGAAGCTGTTCGTAGCATACCTTTTCAAGCTACCTCATCAATCATTGGGCAACTGATGAGACAGCAAAAGTTTTTGAAGCTTTACGTCAAAGGTTTTTGGGATAAGTTAGAAATCTTCGAGTGACTCATGGAATAACTGTCAACAGTCTTTTTAGCTGCCCCATCAATCATTGAGCGATTGATAAGATAGTTAGAAAAGAAAGTGAAGATTTTAGCCTCGAAACGTACTTCTTAGCAATGGCATCACTCGGTTGTGTGTTGGGATTGTTTAAAAAAAGTGGAGCCCATTTTTTTGGTTATCTTAGTAGTTGTCTGTGGCACTTGTTACTATAACAATATCAAAACTAGAAGAAGTCAGACTGCTGCCCAGTGCCTATCATGAACATCACCTTGTGCTGCTTAAATTTTTTCTAGTTTGCAACTTTATCTGAACAATGATAAATACCTCAACTGGGCATGGTTCCTACTTAACATGGATTCATCTGGCTCCTGCATACTTGCAAGTCAACCACTACACCTCCCTACCAACACACATATGGATGTTACAAGCTTATAAGTTCTCCACCAGCACATTGATGACAATTACAAAACTCTAAGTCAACAAACCTCCAACAATAAGGTAGCGATCAGCATTGGGAACTTAATCCAAAGCAAATTCAGAGCCAATTGCTGAAATGGTTGGGAATATGCCCACAAAGTCCATCCCACTCAGCCACTAAGTTACTGGTGATGTCTTTGGATAAACCTACAAGACTTTCTGGAGGTGGCTTCAGATTAAACATCGGCTGGCTTTGTAGCAAAACAAACGCAAATCTGGTTTGGGTTCGGATCATTAATCTGCTGGCTTTGTAGCAAAACAAATGTAAAGTTGGTTTGGTGTGGATTCAGATAATCTGCTGGCTTTGTCGCAAAACAAATGTAAATCTGGGTTGAATTCGGATCAATAATCTGCTGGCTTTGTAGCAAAACAAATATAATCTGCCAGCTTTGTAGCAAAACAAACGTAGATCTGGTTTGGATTCCTGTTCACGTGGTGGTTACATTCACAAAAACAGGCAAGAATTCGGTCTTAATCGTCGTGGCAATCTGTGGAAGGGAGAGCAGGTTGGTATGCAGTCGCTATTACTTAGGTATGGCACATCCAGGAACTAAGAACGAGCTAATGAGGCTTATGTATGGCACATCAAGGAACTAAGAACGAGCTAATGAGACCGCTTCACATCAATATTCTGCTGGCGTTATGGTCAGTTGTTTGTGATTCTTCGTTAAAATTGGACGCATTAAATGCCATAATCTGCCTTACTGATTTTATTAAGGCAGCTTTGAAAGGCAGAGGTTTCTACCTTTCAATTTTGAAAGGTGCACATGCGTTGCTCTTGCTTCAGCGGGCAGCGCCATCGCTCCTCTCAGCCAAAGCCAATGCGGGATTCATTCATTCATTTTGCTTGATTCTGGGTTGTGAGAGAGCATCGATTCATTCATTCTGGCTGTCGCTGAAAGGAGTAGAGAGCATTCTTGGAGAGAGCATTCTTGTTTTGAGGAAGAACAGGGAGTTCTTGCAGTCAGAAAGGATCAGAGAGCTTCTAATTGCTAGTTTTACTATACATTCTCTGTTGTTCTTTTTTTTCAAATAGTGATGCTGAGCTCACAGATCACGGAAGAAGCCTGTTACTGATCTTCCTATGCTTAGATTATGGGAACAATTGCCATCAAATTGTGGATTCAAGCTTTTGGAATGGTGATCATAAGAAGAAAGCTAACATCTATTTCATTCTCTCTCTCTCACAAATCTCTACCTCCGTTATCTCTCTCTCTCTTACTTTTTTTCTAATCTGTCTGTCTACACAGCCTCTCTCAGCGATCACACCATATCTCTCTCTCTCGCTCGCTCTCTCTGTCCGGCCCCTCTCAATTTCTCTCTTTTCTCTGTTGAACGGCATCTGACCATAACGTCATAAAACGGGCCCTGAAGGGCCGGTTATGAGATTTTGGGGAGGGCTCGACCCCTAAAATCTCATAATGGGCCCTCTAAGGACCTTTATCTAATACGTTATTAGCACTTTCAGTTGTAAACAAAGCAGAAACTGGTAGATTAAATCGCGTAATCAGCCGTATGTTTTTGGTTTCACATCGTATAATATACGGTATTTCTCTGTTTATATGACATTCATACTCTGTTACGCGTGAAGAGAGCACGAAGAATATTGGAGGCATTTCTGCTGGGGCTATGGTTCAACGGCAGCAGGATTGTTGAAGATAGTCTGGATGAATCTGATAGAAGGTGTGTGTAATAAGATCATGTTTGTCTATGGGAAATTGGAGTGAGTAGATTGCTCTCTTGTGCCAGTGCATGTTGCCTTCAGTAACTTTGGTGGTGATCTGTGCCTGCACTGGTCTGATTTCTGTTTTCCACCTCTGATTTGAGAGCCAAATCTACGTTGCTACATATTCATGTGTTCATCATCTCATCCCCTTCTTGTGTCCTCTGATTTGAGAGCCAAATCTACATTGCTACAATTTCATGTCTCATCACCTTCTTGTGTCCTCTGATTTGAGAGCCAAATCTATAGTCATGGGTTAGACCGTTAGCTCAGAGTGAACGCCACTTGACAGATCCTCATCCACATGTCCTTCACGGTTGATTGAGGCCAGAGGTCCGTGGGTATTCGGATCGATACCTATTAGATGCCATGGATTGGAATGCAAGTCACTCACGACAGAGAGACAGAGAAATCTCCCGGACTAGAGACAGAGAAATCTGTCGGGATCGCGATGTATTCATACGGTCATATGGTACAATATGATATATTGATACGTATTAAAACGTGCTAATAACGTAAGATAACGGGCCCCACAGAGGCCGTTATGAGTTTTTTGGGGGGGCTTGCCCTCCTGGGCTCGCCCTCCCAAAAACTCATAACGGGCCCCTATGGGGCCCGTTATCTAATACTTTGTAGCAAAGCAAACGTAAAATCTAGTTTGGATTCTTGTCACAGGTTGCGTAGTTGCGTTTCCATACACGTAATGGATTCTTTGTGCTGATTACGCCCACTTTTTGGGCTTTTTAAAAAGCATAAAATGTCATTAAATTTTCTAAGAAAAAATTTCAAAATTTTGAAGCCCATTCCAGTCCGCGTCAGACTCCGTGTCAGTCCGTGTCAGACTACGCGCATCAGACTGCCACGTGGTAGTTTTTCATTGGTCCAAAAAATCCCAAACTGCTGATTATGCTTGTAAATGGCATGTGAAAAAGTCAAAAACTCCATTACGCAATGGAAGGAGCCGGGCACAGCCCATTCTGCCCGGTTCGGCTTTCCGAAAAAATTTAGGCTCTGCCCCTCTGGGCCTCGCCCAAATTATTTAAAAATCCTTACCGAGCAGAATGGCCTGTGCCCGACTCCTTCCATAATACCTAATGCTCTCCGCTGGGGTTCTCTTTGTATTTTGGAGTCACCTTCACTACCACAATTTTCAACCACAATTGCATTGTTGGAGTATTTGGCAAAAGCCAAATGTCTTACTAAGACATTCTTTTGGAATGACCACCATGACACCTGGATTGCTAGTTGATTATGCCAAAATTAGCGACCGCTTGCACTTCACCCTCGCACCCAACATTACGCAGGGGAAGGCTTGTCGCCCTCGGGCCTTCCGTGCTAGTCAGGGCCTGCCCTCGGGCTCCCGCCCTTAGGCAAAGCCCTCCTAGCATGGAAGGCCCTTGGGCAGGGCCTTCCCCCCCACAAAAACAAGCAAGAATTTGGTCTAGTTCGTCGTGGCAAGCCGAGGAAGGAACAACAGCTTGCAAAATTGTTGTGGGGCAACACATACCCTAGTGACTTTGATCAAGAATCGATCGAAATTCTTGCTTCTGGACAACAATGGTCTGACCAAAATTTTGGTGGGCAAATTTGTTAAGGCAAGTTAGGAAATCTCAGTTCATCAACTTGAAACCACAATTCTCTTGCGAAAGAAAATTCAGACAAAAAGCTATAAGATCAAACTAGCGAAGTGTGCTCGCCCCGTTGGGTGGGCAAACATTTCAAACTTCCCCCCTCTTCCTCCCCCATCGCGTCTCCCCACATTTGCATAGAGATTTTGGGCAGCATCATGCTACCGACCTGCCCTGAAACGTGAGAGAGGAGGGGGGAGTTTGAAAATAATAGTGTCACAGGGTGGCTCACGTTGCCCGTGACAGCGTGAGCTGCCTTGTGACATTGTTATTTCAATTAATATAGATAATTGTTGGATAAAGCAGAGTACTTAGTGAACTAAAGAGTGGATCTCTAGTTGTTGTTCAATTCTTTGGAATCAATTGAAAAAGGTTAACAAGGGTTGAGGGCTCCATCGAGGACAATGATACTCTGTGTGAACAAACAATAAATAAATAAATAAGAACAAAGTACAATTGGTGAGGAGGTCCATCACAAGGACTCCTTTGTATAGTTGTTTTCATAGCTTCAGACATCTCTCGTCTTCATCCTCTCAGTAACAAACGACCAGCTTCCTCTGCCACTCGTCCTCCAAACTCCCCTCCTCATTCACGTCAGGCCTTTTTGCTGATGATTCCATGCTTGCCTCATCATTTGTTTCCTCCGTCTGCCAACTCTGTCCTTGGCACTATTGCCCCCCCCCGTTTGGTGGTGAACCTCCTTCAACCCTTGTTGCATTCCCCCCTAAACGGGTTCCTTGCCACGTTGGCAGTCGTTTCTTTTTTCCTATATGAGATCTTGCCCATCACCAACGTTCTTGCCTTGCGCTACTTCAGTCGTCTCAAGGCGGCCCTCCTCTCTCAGCACCTCATTCGCCCTCTGCTTCAACTTGGTCTTGAGTTTTTTCCCTTGACATCCTCAGCACTTTTCACTTGGGCTTTCCTCGTCCAAAGCTCTACTTTCATATTCTCCTGGCTCTCCGTCATGAAAATTAGCTTTGTAGAGCACGCGATATTGTCCGCTATTGTCTTGTGCTCCACAGCATTATTGACATGTATATTTTGCTATACTTAATCTGATAACAGTCCTGTTGTTTTGCGTTCAGATTTGTGTCGATAGTACTATGCTTTTCTTCATTCTGTCTGACTCTCTTGTTGCTCAATCTGGTAATCTGTTCTTAGTGGATTATTATTAGTCTAGTTGTCGACAAATTTTAGTCTTGCCTTTTGTGACTGATTATCAGTCAAGCTCTTCGCGAATCATTCGCGACTAATAATTTGTCTAGTTGTTTGCGACAAATTATTCTTCTAATGTTTTGTTAATGTTTGACTACGTAATTAGATCGACCGTGAAGAAAAACCCGCAGCAGATGACACAAAAATTGCCAGATGGAAGCTGAAGGATGGAAAGGCTTTCGCTTGATCATCCTCGACATTACGAATACCCAAATCGGCCATGTATCCGAGGCCCAGACATCGAAAGAAGTCTGGGACATCTTGAGCACACTATACGAAGTGCGAGATATAGCTTCCAAGCTACATCTCAAGAAGAAATTTTACTCCCTCAAGATGGTGAATGGTGATTCCTTACAGAATCACATCAATCAGTTCAAGAACCTGCTAAGGCAAATGGCCGCTATCGGATCGGTCATAGACGATCAAGACGCAATGATGCAACTGCTTACAAGCTTGTCAAGCTCATATGACAGTTGGGTGATGATCATCACGACACATTCAGAATTGACTCTTTCGAGAGTCATTACTATGTTGCTGCAGGAAGACACGCGAAGGAACAAAGCCTCAAGTTCCTCAACTGATTCTTACACCTTGTACACCAACAAGAGCACGACTAAGCAAAAGAAGAAGAAAGGACCAAAGCAATCAAAGCCAGACCAGAAACCAGCACAGCACAAAGAACAGTCGAATCCGCAGACGAAGAAGAAGTTGTTCTGCAGATACTGCAAGCGAAACAACCACAAAATTCAAGACTGTCGGATACTGCAAGCAAAGAACAACAACAAGAGACAGTCGAATCAAGTGGCAAATGCAGCTGCAGAAGCTCCACAGCCTATTCAAGAAGCGGATCATGATGCCTTTATGACTAGCCATCAAGGAGCATCCGACGACAGTTCTTGGTTCCTGGATTTTGGTGCCACTCAGCACATGACCAGTCTCATTGGTTGTTTCGAGTCCTATACACCTTACAGTACCAAGAAATATGTTCACGTTGGCGAAAATAGCACACAAGCTATTAAAGGTGAAGGTACTATAAGATTAAGCTTTGAAATGATCAGTCTAAGCTACCTTTGAAAGTCTTGTATATACCAAATTTGTCTACGAATCTGCTCTATGTAAACAAAATCACAAATCTAGGACATAGAGTAGAATTTGAATGTGATCAGTGCAAAGTGGTTGACAGGATAGGCCAGATCCTAGCACTCAAAAAGAGACATGGATACTTGTATAAATTAAGTCATTGCTTTTCTACCTCTAGTCAAACGCTCAGTACTTCTATTCATGCAAATAAAAGTAACCTTGGAAAGCTATGGACAAAGAGTATTCCTCTCGGATCAAGAACCAGACGTGGTCACTAGTCGAAGCTCCTATTGGCTGCAATATCATTGATTGCAAATGGATCTTTCAGATCAAATACAATGCCAACGGAGCAATTGATTGAAAAAAAAAAAGCACGAGGATTCATTCAAATCCCCAACGTTGACTACAACGAGACTTTCAATCCAGTAGTCAAGCATTCGTCGATTCGAGCACTCTTGTTTTATGCTGCAACTGCCGACCTCGAAGTACATCAACTTGATGTGCAAACAGCCTATCTGAATGGAACTATACAAGAAGACATCTACATGATCCAGCCCGAAGGATACATTCTGGAAGGTATGAAGAATCATGTCTGTAAACTCCACAAAGCACTTTACGGCTTGAAACAGTCTGCCAGAGCTTGGTTTCAGAGGATCAACACATTCCTCATTGGACAAGGATTCAAACCAAGCACTATTGATTGCAATGCCTATTCCAAGTCAGTGCAACAATCCTTCATTATCATCACCTTATATGTGGATGATACGTTGCTCTTCAGCAACAATACCAATTTGGTCAAGGATTCCAAGCAGATGCTGTTTTCAGAGTTCGACATGACTGATCTGGACAAAGCTCACTTTTTTTTGGGCATTCAAATCCACAGAGACATAGCGAGACGACTGATTTACATCACTCAACAAAGGTATCTTCACAATGTTCTTAATAGATACAATCTAATAAATTGTAAATTAGCTCACTCACCGATGGATCCAGGCCTGCATTTTTCAAAGGACCAATGTCTCCAGACCAAGCAGGAAGAGGAGCAGATGAGAGAATATCCTTATCGATCGATACTTGGATCTCTCATGTACGCAATGGTCTATACAAGACCAGATATCTCTTTTGCAATAAACTCACTCAGCCAATATATGACTAATTCTAGCATTACCCATTGGAAGGCTCTCATAAGAGTCATGAGCTATATTTGAGCTACCATGGACCAATGCATCTACTATGGAGATGTCAGCAACGACAATCTTCATCAGCTCAGTGGATATTCTTATGCAAGCTGGGGAGGCGATGTAGACAATCGTAAGTCCACATTTGGATTTATATTTTTCTTCAACGGCGGTCCTATCTCATGGAACAGTCATAAGCAAACCTCTATCGCACTTTCTTCTACAAAAGCAGAATACAATGTTGTTTCTCAATCTATTAAGGAAGCATTTTGGTTGAGAAATTTACTGTCAGACGTTAATCTATATCAGTACAACCCTACAATTTTATTCTGTGATAATCAGAGTGTGTTTTTCGCATCTTCACCAACGTTCATTTCAGCAAAGGCTGACGTCGCTACCTTTTCATGCTCATCTCATGCAACTGTGCTAACAAATTTGACAATGACACCAACCACCCATGATCTCCAATAGACAGCACATCCACTTTGTACTTTCTTCATTTGCACCTCTGTAAAATTATGTATATATGTTGGATACCATCTACGTATCCAACGTGTGTATAAAATAATAGCTTCAGAAGCTTATTAGAGATAGACGAAGTAGATGCTAGCGCATTGATTCTTTTGTATTGTTAGTAATAAGCTCATTCCTTTTGACAGATTGAATTAGCTCTTGTAGAGCAAACGGTTTCTTCTGCTATTGTCTTGTGCTCCACAACATTATTGACATGTATATTTTGCTATACTTAATCTGATAACAGCCCTGTTGTTCTGCATTCATATTTGTGTCGATAGTGCTATGCTTTTCTTCATTCTGTCTGACTCTCTTGTTGCTCAATCTGGTAATCTGTTCTTAGTGAATTATTACTAGTCTAGTTGTTGACGAATAATATTTAGTCTTGCCTTTCGCGACTGATTATCACTCGAGCTCAGTCTAGCTCTTCGCGAATCATTTGCGACTAATAATTTGTCTAGCTGTTTGTGATTAATTATTCTTCTGATATTTTGTTAATGTTTGGTACGTAATCAGATCGACCGTGATTTCTATCACTAACATTTCTGATAGGCATAGTGATGCTTAGGGAAAGATTGATATAGCTCATTCCGCTGTGCACGAGCACTTTCTGTTCCTGTTCGTTTCTTATTCGAGTTTCAAGTTCGCTTCTCTTCGTGTTCGTTTTCTTTTCGAGCTATTTTTGTTTCTTACACTCACACACCCTCTTTCTCTAGTAGCTTCGCGATCACTTCGCTTTCAGCAAAAATCAATATCAGAGCTCGTTCAAGTTTCGCTTCACTTCACTTCGTTTCATCTAGTTTCATTTCATTTCATTTCGTTACAGAGCCTGATTGATCTTTGCACTACAAAAATTATTCTCGAACAGAATAGTTTCGTAAAAGTTTCATGAATCGATCGAGAGACTCCCATCAGTTTGTCACCAGAATTTTACTGGAATGTACGCAATGTTTCCATCAATGATATCAGAGCCTATCATAATCTGACATAGCCACAAAGCTATTAGATCCAGGAGGCTAAGCATTCAAAACAAAGAACCATCAACAAGTTAGAACACAATTCATAGCAATGGCTTCAATAAGCAGCATACAATCAAAGATTTGTACAATCCTCGATTCATCATGATCTAACTTCCTAGCATGGAAGGTTAAGACCTCACTGATACTAAAGGGAGGAGGATTATTTCCCTAGATAGATGGCACCGAGGATATGCCTACAACTACAGACAAGGAGCTACGCGAATGGAGGGAGAAGAATGACAAGGCAATAGTCGTGTTATCATCATCCATCGAGGATAGCCTTCCTCTTGACCTAGCTACACTCTCTAAAGCAAAAGAGATGTGGGATACATTACTCACAAGATTTCAGACGAAATCACGGAGTCAGATCATGCTGCGCAAATATTAGCTGACAAACCTACAGTGGGATGGTAAAGACCTCACTTCTTTATTAGGAAGATGAAGGATCTATTCCTTTCACTGCACAATTTTGGAGCATAAAATGCAGTATCAGCAGAGAAGCAGCTTACCTATCTGTTGAGAGCCTTACCAAGATCCTTCTAGACAACCAGAATGCTGCTAGCAAAGGATCCTACTATGACACTCGAAAAGACTGTTGTTGAGATTTGAGAAAAAGTCGAAGCTTGAGAGCACCTTGAACACAAGGATGCTTCTGAACAAGCTCTCTACATCAACACAGAAAAGACAAAGAAGCAATTCAAGCCTAAGAGGGAGTTAGATCGAAGGCAGGATTGAGATCAACAAGCAGAAGGAGCCAGCAAAGGCAAATGGAGGAACAAGAAAAAGTTGAAACAATAGAGTGGAGACAAGAAGACATGCGTGAGATGCAAACGCGAAGGACATATTGTTGATTCGTGTTGGCTAAATCCGAAAATTGAGTGTATCCACTGTCATAAGAAGGGTCATGTAGCCATGGACTGCCACCAGAACCCAGGAAATAAACCAGCTCAAAGTAGACATGAGAACAATAATAGTTTGTCCTATGTCGAGGAGCCAGAGAGCTCGAAGATGGATGAAGAAAGATCAAATCACAGAAATTCGACTGCCTACATCTATACAGACATGTGTGCAGTACCAGCACCTGACACACAGGAGGTAATTCTTGATTCAGGAGCTACCTCACACTTCGTTACATCAAGATAAATCATGTTTGATTTCTGAAGTGCAGATCCATCAAGATTTATCATTCTTTGAGATGGATCAAAGAATCAAGTGAATGGTATTGGTTCATTATGGCTCAACACAAATGATAGAGGTAGATGACTCGAAGATGTTCTGTCGTGCCTACACTGCAGCAGGACTTGCTATTAGTGGCAAGAATAGCTGATGCAAGGATGCGTGTAACGTTCTCAGACGAAGCATGCAACGTTGTTGATGCAAGTACCAGTACACTGATCACTCAAGGTAGAAGAGAAGACAACATGTATCCCTTGAAGGTATGCCTACCTGCAGATCAAATGCATCAGACTCATGATGATTCGCTAGATACTCTATGACATAGGAGACTATGGCATATGAATTCAATGGCACTATATCAAGCAAGGCAATCACAGGGGTGAGCATCTCGAATGCAACCAGTTTGATGACCTGTGATGCATGTTTGAAGGGTAAGATGTCACGTATTCTTTTTGTCAAGGACTCCTACAAAATGACCAAGATTTTGGAGCTAGTACGTCATTCTGACATCTGTGGACTTTTCAACGTGATCTCAATAGGAGGCTTGAGATATTATATTACTTTTATTGATGATTACAATAAGTTTGCTAGAGTCTACTTCATTCACAATAAATCAGAAGCATTTGACAAGTTCACAGAGTATGTGAATTGGGCAGAAAGATGCATTGGAAATAAATTGAAGCAGATCAGAACATATCGAGGTGGAGAATGCATCTCAAACTGATTCACTGATTTTTGCAATGATTGTGAAATCTGTGAAGAATTGAAAAAGATTATCTATGTTAGACATAGGGGTCTTATGATTTTTATATCAAGCATCTAGGTGTAGGATGTTGATAGGAACGAATTTGGCATAGATGGCAAATTATCCATTTCCACTTGTAATGCCACTATTGAGCCAAAATAGAGTAAGAGGCTAAACTCGTGCCAATTAGAGAGTAGACAAGTGTAATGCTTTTGTTTGATGAATTCTAAGAGGTTCAATAGGATTTAGAGGTGGAACCATGAGAGGTCCAATAGAATTTGAGGTTTGCTTGAAAATGGTCCAATAGAATTAAGAGGCGCATGGATCAATGGTCCAATAGGATTAAGAGGTGGCAAAGTGTGGTCCAATCATAGTTAAACATAGTGGTAGCTCGTGGATCTACTAGTATCATTGTACTCCTCATGTGGATCTAATTGATTTGGAGATTGAGTGGATTTCAAGTGTTATTGGATTTCTAGCTTTCTCTCTCTACCCTAGAGCTCATGATGATTTTCTCTCTTTACCCGAGGAGAGCAGCTGGTTTTTACTTAGATTATTTTTGGAACACTTCCCACACGTGTGAGTGAGAGTTGGAAGTGATTGAATGCTTGTAGTAGTCTGTTTTTGCCATAGATTCAATCTAGTCAAGCATAGTGGTAGATCGTGGATCTACTAGTATCATTGTACTCCTCATTTGGATCTAATTGATTTGGAAATTGAGTGGATTTTGAGTGTTATTGGATTTCTAACTTTCTCTCTCTACCCGAGAGCTCATGATGATTTTTTCTCTCTACCCGAGGAGAGCAGCTTGTTTTTACTTAGATTATTTTTGGAACAGTTCCCACACGTGTGAGTGAGAGTTGGAAGTGATTGAATACTTGTAGTAGTGTGTTTTTGCCATAGATTCAAAGATAGATCTTGAATCTCAATCTAGTCTTGATCTTGGTGCATCTACACACCTTAGGAGATCACAAGTACATGTTGTGGACAGTCTACACGTGTGAAATCAACATGGTATCAGAGCCTACCTAAGGTTACCATGCATTTTGATCCATTTGATTGAAAACTATTCATCAATCTTGAGCTAGAAATTGTCAAGATCCATTTTTCTAGCTATCTTAAAGAGATCAAAAGGACATTGATTGGGTCTGACCTGGTACTGTACGGAATCAGGTGCTCAGACACGTGTGAGGAACATCCAATTTCAGTTTAAGAGTTCTCTCTCATTCTTGATCCATTTATCTTGCTTGATAGCTTGTTTTGAAGCTATTTTTGTCTAGTTTTTGATGCAATCAGTTTCATTCCATTTGGTTGAGCCAATCAAAAGTTATAAGCTTTTGAAGAGGGTTAGGTAGGGCACCTAGACCTGGGTGGACACATTTGGTTTGGTCAAGAGATTGCTTGGTTGATCCAAAATCACAGTTGAATGCTTACCAATCTCATCTATATGTGATCTAGGCACTGTTTTGAGATCTTAGCCATTTTGTTTCATGCAATATCATTTTATTTGAGTCAAATTTGGTTTCTTAGTGTACTTCACACGTGCTAAGAGTGTTTGATCCTAACTTTGCCCATACTCCATCATTTTATGTGAAATAGATCTTGTTTTAGAGAGATTTGTGTAGCTAGTGAGAATCAATTCACAAATAGTTGCAAGATCTTTCATAGGTGGAGAGAGTACTCCATTATTGGATCCTATTGAGAGTGTGTAACAACATTTATTGTTCATCATTTGACTTTTCTTCACATAGGATGGAGTCCATCTTGATCCTTCAAGACGTGATGGACATAGTTCTTGGCCTTGAAGAAGAACCACAAGTTCTTCAAGAGGTTCAAAGATACAAAAAGAGAGCTAGAATGGCTCTCCACTACATTAAGATGAATGTCTCTAATGAGATATTGAGGGAGATAGGTACTTGTACAACAACCAAAGTAGCTTGGGATTGTCTTAAGACTATCTATGAGGCTAAGAACACCTCTAGGCTTCTCACTCTTAGGAATCAAATCTTTCAAAGTAGCCAAAAGAGTGATGAGAGTGCATCTAGTTATGTTTTGAGAGTAAAAGATATTCATAGAGAACTTGCTTGTGTTGGTGATTCCATCAATCAAAATGAGCTAGTCCAAGTCATTCTCAATGGCTTGAGAAGTGAATTTGATAACCTTGTCCAATCCTATGCCATTAAGGAGGAGCTACCAAGTTTGGAGGCTCTCCAAAGTGTGCTAATTTCTGAAGAATCAAGACAAGAGTACAAGCTCTTGAGGATGGACAAGCTTTCTCTCACTCGTAATGATGGCAAAGCTCTCTTTGCCAAGGATAAGCATAAAGGGAGGAGCAAGAACCAACATCAACAATCCTCAGGGAAGGACAAAGTCAATTCCAAAGAAAAAAATGAGGAGGAAGATGATTCCTCTAATGCTTCATCATCCAAGCTCAAGAAGAAGAAGATCAAGTGCTTTTATTGTGGCAAGAAAGGCCACTATGCCACCAATTGCTTCAAGAAGAGGAATCAACTCAAGCAAGCCAACATTACCAATGGGAAGAAAGACACTATTGCAAGTGATGGAGAGGGATCTCTTATGGTCTCTAGTTTCTCATCTACTCCTTTCAAGAAGGACGGCCTATGGTATATTGATAGTGGAGCCTCTTCGCATATGTATAGCTCCAAGGACTCTTTCTCTTCTATTGCACCTTATGATGGAGTCAAGAAATCAATTACACTGCAAATGATTTTGAATGTCCTATTTAAGGCATAGGAAACATTCCCTTAAAGCTTGCATCCTCTAAAGTTCTTTCTCTCTCTAAAGTTCTTTATGTACCTAAGCTTACTAAGAATCTCATTAGTGTTGGCCAATTGCTTGATAATGGCCTTGATGTAAAATTCAATGTTGATACTTGCACTATCAAGAAGAATGATGAGATACTTGCATTAGGATCTAGATTTAGATCCAAATGAGTATGTGAATGCTTGTAATGGTGCTCTTGTAAACAAGCTCTCTATGGAGGAATTATGGCATAGGACGTTGGGACATCCCAACTACAAATCCATGCTCTCTATGATCAAAGAGGCCAAAGCTATTGGCTTGCCAAAGTCATTCTCCAAGCCTTGTGAGGCTTGTGCTATTGCTAAATCTCACAAAAAGCCATTTACAAGATCTTCTATCAAAAGCAAGCATCCTTTGGAGTTAATCCACTCGGATGTGCATTTCTCATCAACTATAAGCAAGGGAGGAGCCACTTGTTTTGTTACTTTCATTGATGATTTCACAAGATTCACTTGGATATATCTTCTTGCTTCTAAATCTATGATGTTTGATCATTTCCTTATTTTCAAAGCTTATGTAAAGAAGCAATTCTCATTCAAGATTAAAGCTCTTAGTTGTGATGGAGGTGATGAATATATCTCCAATAAATTTCATGATTTTTGTGAGCCTGAAGGCATCAAAAGAGAGTTCTCTAGATTTTTGGGGAGAAGCCATTAATCGTGCAAATTATATTTGCAATAGGCTCCCACATATAGCTCTTGGAGGAAAGTCACCATATGAAATGTTATATTTAAATAAGCCTAAGGTTGATCACCTTGGAGTTTTTGGATGCATATGCTTTGCCGAGAGGAGATGTATATGGAACAACCTCAAGGATTCATCAAGGATGAGTCCAAAGTGTGCTTGCTCTTCAAAAGTCTTTATGGACTCAAGCAAGCACCAAGATTATGGTATTTAAGACTTAATTCTTTTCTTATCTCACTAGGATTTACTCTTAGTGATTATGATCCTTCCATGTATCTAAAGCTTGTTGATAGAATATTGTCATTCTTCTAATTTATGTTGATGACATTATTCTTTGTGGAAGTTGTATCAAGCTAGTTGATGAAACTAAGCTAGCACTTGGATGTGAGTTTAAAATGGAAGATCTAGGAGAAATACATTACATCCTAGGCCTAGAAATTGATTTTTGTGAAGATCATGTCTTTATATGCCAATCTAGATATGCTCACTCTATGTTGAAAAAGTTCCATATGGAAAATTCTAAGAGCATAGATACTCCAATGGAGAAAATTGTAAAAGATCCTAATAAAGGTGATGAAAGATCCTTCGAGGACGTCACACTTTTTAGGAGTCTTGTAGGCTCCTTGATTTGGCTTACCATTACTAGGCCCGATCTAAGTTTTTGTGTGCACAAATTGAGTCAATTTATGCAAGATTCTAAGATCCATCATTGGAAGATGGCCAAGAGGATTCTAGGATATGTATCTTCATCTTGTGATTATGGTCTACTTTATAAAAGTGAAGATCTATCCATTGTTGGCTACTCAGATTCGGACTTTGCAAGTGACAAGATGGATCGAAAGTCTATTAGTGTATACACTATCTTTCTTGGAGGCAATCTAATATCTTGGCTTTCCAAAAAGCAAGATACTATATCTCTCTCTTCATGTGAGGCCGAGTACAAAGCACTCACTACAACTACCAAAGAGGTGCTTTGCATCAAGAGGTTATAAATGGAGCTAAAGTGCATCAAGGAAGATGATCTACCAATGATCAAGTGTGATAACATCTCGGCCCAAGCTCTTGCCAATCATCCCATATTTCATGCAAGAAGCAAGCACATAGAAGTGGCACACCATTTTGTGAGAGAAAAGCTTATTGGAGGATAAATCTATTTGGAGCATGTCAACTCGTCCTCTTGTATTGCCGATCTACTCATCAACCCTTTGAGCAAAAGTGCTTTCATCAAACATAGATCTAATCTTGGAGTTATATGCTTAAATCTTCATAGATAATTTTTTAGGAGGAGTGTGAAGAATTGAAAAAGATTATCTATGTTAGATATAGGGGTCTTATGATTTTTATATCAAGCATCTAGGTGTAGGATGTTGATAGGAACGAATTTGGCATAGATGGCAAATTATCCATTTCCACTTGTAATGCCACTATTGAGCCAAGATAGAGTAAGAGGCTAAACTCGTGCCAATTAGAGAGTAGACAAGTGTAATGCTTTTGTTTGATGAATTCTAAGAGGTTCAATAGGATTTAGAGGTGGAACCATGAGAGGTCCAATAGAATTTGAGGTTTGCTTGAAAATGGTCCAATAGAATTAAGAGGCGCATGGATCAATGGTCCAATAGGATTAAGAGGTGGCAGAGTGTGGTCCAATCATAGTTAAACATAGTGGTAGCTCGTGGATCTACTAGTATCATTGTACTCCTCATTTGGATCTAATTGATTTGGAGATTGAGTGGATTTCGAGTGTTATTGGATTTCTAGCTTTCTCTCTCTACCCTAGAGCTCATGATGATTTTATATCTCTACCCGAGGAGAGCAGCTGGTTTTTACTTAGATTATTTTTGGAACACTTGCCACACGTGTGAGTGAGAGTTGGAAGTGATTGAATGCTTGTAGTAGTCTGTTTTTGCCATAGAGATTCAATCTAGTCTTGATCTTGGTGCATCTACACACCTTAGGAGATCACAAGTACATGTTGTGGACAGTTCACACGTGTGAAATCAACAGAATCATTCA
Organism: Diphasiastrum complanatum; assembly: GCA_029204225.1. NCBI lineage: Eukaryota > Viridiplantae > Streptophyta > Lycopodiopsida > Lycopodiales > Lycopodiaceae > Diphasiastrum > Diphasiastrum complanatum. The sequence continues at coordinate 28,553,829 of CM055101.1, forward strand.
CAGAAGAACTGCATCTTACACACCACAACATAATGATGTTGCAGAAAGAAAGAACGGGACTCGAATGGAAGCTGCTAGATGCATGATGGCCTATTCAAAGGCTCCAACAGTGTTGTGGGCTGAAGCAGTAGCTACAGCTGCTTACATTCAGAACAGGATAGGAAAATTTGGCGTTCCTCACACAACACCACACGAGTTATGGTGGGGTAGAAAACCCAATCTTACTCATATTTGAATCTTTGGCTGTGTAGCATATGCACATGTTCCTGACAAGCTTCAAAAGAAGCTTGATGAGAAAGCAGAACAAGAATATCTTGTAGGATATGACAATCATTTGTCATACTACAGAGTCTATATGCCAGAGACAAACACAGTGAAGACAGTCAGAGATGTCAAGTTTGATGAGAGCAGAACAATGGCCAATGATGATCTTATCAGTTATGAAGTCCTTGGAAGATAGTACTATGATCTACCAACTATGACAGAGGGAACAGAGGATGAACACTCAGACGAAGATGTTCGAGTCGCACCTCATTTGTGTGATGAATTAGGCCAGTCTACTACTACAATAACTGTAGACCAAAATGGTTCCGGACCTAGAAGATCAGATAAAGGCAAGAGCATGCAGTACCAGAAGGATCTCCTAGAAGATTGACAAGAGAACAAAGAGTGCCAACAAGATTTGTGCTAGGCAGTGTAGCTTCTAAGTCAAAAAAGTTTTGTGAATTCAATGGAGAACCACAGACATTCAAGGAAGCATTTGAGACAAATGGATCCAAGCCATGAATGAGAGATGGAATCCATGAGGAAGAATCAGATATGGACGTTGCAGCCATTACCAGATACGTGAAAGACTGTACAATGCAAGTGGGTATACAAGCTGAAGTATGGACCGGATGGAGATATCTCAGAGTATAAAGCCAAACTTGTAGCTAAGGGGTTTTCTCATAGATATGGTATTGACTATGCTGAGACCTTCTCTTTTGTCATGAAACATTCGTCCCTACATTTATTGTTTGCATATGCAGCTACTTATGATCTCAGGATTCATATCGTGGATGAGAAGACAACGTTCTTGCATGGTGAGCTAGATGAAAAAGTCTACATGGATCAATTTCAAGACTACATCTCAAATTCACTTCCTACTTATGCATGCAAAATGCACAAGAGTATCTAAGTCTGAAGCAATCAGCATGACAATGGTATAAGAAAAAAGATCAAGCCTTGAAATCCTTAGGATTCAAGCCACTAATAACTAATTCCAATGTTTATGTAAGAATTACAGATGGGAAGATCATCATTGTAGCTATATATGTGGACGACACTCTGATACTCTGCAGGAGTGAGGAGCTTATTGCTGAGGTGAAGTATGATATCTGAAAACATTTCGAGATTGCAAACCTGGGAGAAGCCAGATGTTATCTTGGCTTACGAATTGACAGGGACTATGAGGGAGGTAAATTGTACCTTCATCAGTCCAGATATACCCAGAAGATCTTAGAAGATTTCAGGTTGCTGAATTGCAAAGGGGCAAACACTCCAATGTTTGCAGGAACAATCTTGACGAGTGAAGATTGTCCAAAGACTAAAGAAGAAAAAGAATTGTGCAGGATACACCATATAGAAAGCTGATCAGATCACTGATGTACCTTGTAGATAACACACATCCTGCATTGCTTATGTCGTGTCCAGGATGAGCCAATTCAGTATGAATCCAAGCTCGACTCATCGGAAGATTGCGAAACAAATTTTGCAATATCTTCAATTAACGAAGGATTTTGGATTGTGTTTATCACGTGATGCAGGGTTCCAGATGCTTTCTTACAATGATGCTAGTTGGGCATCTCTCAAGGATGACTGCAAAAGTGTCTCAGGAGGATGCACCATCGCATCAAGAGCAGCAATTTTCTAGGTCTGCAAGAAGCAAACCATTGTGCCTCAGTCATCTTGTGAAGTAGAGTACATTGCAGCAGCTAAAATGGCCAATGAAATCATTTGGCTCCAGCAGTTCTTTGATGAACTAGGTGAAACGAGAAATGAACCTCTAATTTTGCGGATGGACAATACGTCTGCAATACATATGACAAAAGATCCTGTGTTTCACTCAAGGACGAAACACATCGCAATCAAGTACCATTTGATAAGGGATCTGCTCGAGAAGAAGATGTTGCAGACTACTTTCATTGGAACAAATGAGATGGTTGTTGACATTTTCACAAAGGCCTTAGGCAAAGGTCTGTTCGAGAAACAGAGCAGCAGTCTTGGAGTCATCAAGCTATCATGCTTTGAGAGGGAGCTAAAGAAACAAAATGTTTCAATTGCCAAAGCTTGGCTAGCTTTCAATTCTAAATTTGACAAAAAAAGACACAGAAAACAAAAATATTCACTCGTGACACACGACACAGAATTGTTTCGCGACACAAAATCATTCGTGCTCCACAAAGCACCAAGAAGATCAACCAAGTACCATGAGGTGCAAATATTTGATCTGATATTGTGACATCAGCAGAAGTGCTTTAGGACATGGCTAATTTGCCACTCTTGTAATCCATGATTAGTTATAGATGTTTGATTTGTCTGATAAAGGAAGTTACTCGAAGCAACACGAAAAAGTTTGCAAACAATATACATTCTACTTGATACATAAAACAGATATACAAAAAAAATATACAAAATAGATGTCCGTCTGTGAGCGAGACAATTTCGTAAGAGGATCAACAGATCCAAGAAGTCTGCTAGTAATTGAAACGCTATTTGTGGGAGAATTGTATTTTTCTCATGCCAATGCATTGTGTGGATCTATCACACAGTGCTTGAAATCAAGAGGATCTATACATAATATTGTAGCTGTTATGCACATATTATTCTGAATGATTGTATGATCTCGAATGAATTTTTTTGTCTGCTATTGTTCATGTATCTCATTTACTTGTTTATTCAATTCCGCACACTGGTTCCATTTTGTCAAATGCTGTATTAATCTATAACATAGATCAGCAGTGTTTGTCTACATTCTGGAGGATTGTAGAAATGATATAGCTGGTAGTGACCAGCAATCATATCTGAATTCCACACGAACTAATTTTGTTCGCAACTATTTTCGCTTCGTGTTTTCATTTTGCTTAGTTTCATGATCACTTCGCTTTCAACAAAAATCAATATCAGAGCTCGTTCAAGTTTTGCTTCGCTTCATTTTGTTTCATCTAGTTTCGTTTTGTTTCGTTTCATTACAGAGCCTTATTGATCTTTGCACTACAAAAATCATTCTCAAATAGAATAGTTTCACAACAGTTTCGCGAATCGTTCGAGAGACTCCCATTAGTTTGTCATCAGAATTTTACTGGAACCTACGTAATGTTTCCGTCATCTGACTACTATAATGCAAGAATAGGAGGTCAATAGCTTAATATAGGTTGCAAGGGGATCCTAAGAAAAATATTTTGTCCTCTTGGAGAGAATACATACCATGGAAACTCGTCCATCTCCCTATTGGATTTTATAATCTTTGAACCAAGATTCCTCTCCTCTCTTGTATTTATTCACCATGGCATGGGAGTGAAGTGGTTAGGGTATTGACTAGCCATTCCCTGTTTGTTGGGTGGTTGTTGGAGGGTCTTTTTGCAGGGCTTTTAATGTCGCAGGGCCTAAATTTCAAGTTAGTGAATAAAATAGGGGTTCCCACCAAATTTCAAATTCGAATTGGGTCCTCTAATTAGTGCAAGAGTTTTTCACTCTTTTTAAATTTGAATGGGCCAATAGGATTTTGAGGCCAAGGCCCTCCTCTCCACTATAAATAGGGGCAAACTCGAGTTTGTAAAACATGCTTTCATCTTCATTTCAATACAAGCAGATTGGCTCTCTTATGGAATGGATTTGTGAATGTCCTTGCTCTCTAACTCTATTCCCCCTTCTCTCATGCTTTTGTTGTATTTGTTAATTGTTAGATCTGAATATTAGGATTGTATGTGAGAGAGAAAGAGAGAGAGAGAGAGAGGAAGCAAATAACCATCTTATTGTAGATCGTAGTATTAATTGATTTAGTATTAATGGATGTTAGTGTTAATTTGTAGTGTTAACATATGTTGGAGTTAATTGCAGATCATCTATGCATGTTGGATTTGTTTTATGCCATCGCTCTCACGAAATCGAACCTCCACGTGATGACTAACCTCATCTCCTTGATGCTTGTGTGCTTGGATCTTGGGTTGAGGATAGGATAGGAAATAAAGCCACTACAATTCTGGCACCGTTGCTGGTGAGCTACACCAATTTCTCAAATTGCAGCATGTTTGGATGAATGTTAGCTTGCATTAGGCATCTTGTTTTGGCATGAATAGGGTTAAAATTGCATTTTAGGATTAGATTGAGGGTGATTTTTCCTGATTTGAGTGGATCTTCTTGTTTGAAATTCAATCTAATTGTTCAGCAGGGAAAGCTATTCAGATCACAACTCTTAAGATCCATTTGGATGTGAGAAATCAAGAAAAACAATAAAAATTGGTCATTTTTGTCAGATTTGAACAAAAAAGAGACAAAATTGTCACCAAGTTTACCCTCTTACAAGAAACCGTTGCCTAGTTGCAGACACTTTCGGTTTCACTCACAGAACCTTCATATTGAAGGGCGGAGGTTAATTCCCAGTAGATTTGCAAAAACATTAGAAAAACCATCAGAAAATACCAAAAAATCATCAAAACCCTAAAAATATAGAGAAATAACCTTCGTCCGATTCACTGTGCATAGGTGTTATTCAGATCTATCTACTACTAGGTCGACGAAGATTAATACCAAAAATAGAAGGCCAAAGTGACTGTTCATCTAATTGCTAGTAACCTTATGTGAAAAATTTACAACTTTCTACAAAAATGTCAGTTCTCTGAGAAGAACCTTCGCCTAAACCTTCGCCAGAGTCTGTGTCAGTCCCACTTACTATTTTTGATAATCAGTGAGTTGGGCAAAGGTCTCCCAAGGGCCAGTTGTGATATTGTCATATTTTTGTCAAAAAAGTCTCTTTTTTGTAAAAATAACAGTATTACTCTTGATTCTTTGCCAGATCCTTTGTCGAGTTTGCCTATACTATTTCTAGGTTCTGATCTACTAGATCTAGCCTCTGTCAAATTTTGGAACCATTTTGTTATAATTTGATAATATTTCTGAAAAATCTTCATTTTTTGTGTCGATCGCTAGATCAAGATCTATTTTTTAAGAAATCAGAAATCTGATTATTTTCAAGTGATAGAGATTTTACAGATTTGATCTAATCTTATCTGAGATAGGATTTTGTTTGAAAAAACTAGATTCAATCTCATTGTCTGATTGACGTAATTTGGAGTTATGGCTAAAGAAAGACCAATTAACCCACCACCAATTGTTGTTAGAAGATCTCCTCGTTTAGATATACCAAAGTACAATGGGTTATCTGATCCCATCAAATTTTTCCAAATATTTTCTGAATCATGTAGGGTTTATGATGAAGTATTTTCACAAGATAAACTTTAGTTATTTCCCTATGACCTTAACTGGAGCTGCTCATGATTGGTTTTATAACCAAGAGGAAGCAAAACACATAGATTGGAAAGTGGTTAAAGCCGCTCTCAAATTTACAAGATTTAAATCCAGAAAATTTATGGAAGATCATTTTCTCCTTTTAAGTAAAATTAAAATAGGAAAGAGAGAAGCAGTACAAGATTATATTGAACGGGTTAAACACCTCAGATCTGAGTGTGATCCCGATCTAATCAATGACGATGCTTTGATTATGTGATTTTTAGCAGGTTTACCTAAATGGATTAGACCCGAGCTGAAATGCCATACTGAATATGCTACAATACAAAGTGTTATGGACGATGCAATTCGTGAGGAGGATGAAGATTCTGATGACGAACCAAATGTTGGAATGTTGCCTTATACGGCAGGGCAAACCACGACAACATCCACCACCATTGCATCAACAAATATCAATGCTACTGTAGAGAAGATGATCGACGAGTTGGAGAAACTTGGTCAAAAGCAGCAGATGCAATTGAAAAAAATGCAGTCTCAACTCGACGAAAAGCTGAAAGTCTGGGAAGATTCCATGGTAAAGCCAATAAAGAACCTAAAAAGTTGCAAAGAGTTTTTCTAAGTAAAAAAATGTCTGGTATTCAATTTGTGCGGGCAATCACACTATGAATGAATGTCCAATGTTGAAACAACGAATGACGAATACTATTTGCCATTTGTGTAGCTCTACGAGACATGAAATAACCTTTTGCTCATGTAATCCTTAGATTATCCAGCAAAGGTATGCTAAGCTTCAGTATCGAGAACCTACTTATTCAAAGGGTCCTGACGGAAAGCCTTTCAATTTTGCTCTTGGATTTCTAGAATGACTAGCTCTACCAACTCCAATGGGACAGAGTGCTCCTCCTACTAATCTAATGGAACTAGAACCTTATCATGATAGTGAGCAATGGAACTATAGCAATGATCATGAGAGTGGTTCTTCAGAGCAGTATACTATCTATGATCAGCATGATATGCCAGAGCATTTCAAACGCTATACTTTGGATGATGTTGTGATTATGTTAGCCAGGGCTCATTATGAACCAGAAGAGCAAGTATCAGAAACAAAGGAAGTTCCAATGAATCTTGTTGAACTAGGAGAGCCAAAGAAAATTGTTCAAGTTGGAGCGCAACTTACTCCTGAACAATTTCAAGCATTAAAGAAGTTATTGATCAAGTACCAAGATTGTTTTGCTTGGACGTGCAAGGATCCCAAAGGAATTCCTACCTCGTTTATTGAACATACAATATTCTTAATGTCTGATGCAATTCCAAAGGTCACAAAATCTTATCGTTGTAATCCAAACATTACGGATCTTATAAAAAAAGAGCTACAAAGATGACTTGAAGACGATTTTATTTATGAAATCGAACATACGGAATGGGTTTCACCAATTGTTGTCATTCTTAAGAAAAATGAAAAAATGAGAATTTGTGTGAATCTCAAATCCTTGAACAATTTGACGCGAAAGGATCATTTCTGTTACCCGTTATTGAAAGCATATTGGACCGTCTTGCTAGAGCGGAAGCTTACAATTTTTTGGATGGATTTAGTGGTTACAACCAAGTTAAGATCCCACCTGCGGATCGTCATAAAACAGCTTTTGCAACATAATGAGAAACTTATGCTTATAAAGTTATGTCTTTTGGACTTTGCAACGCACCTAGTTCATTTCAAAGAGTCAATATGCAGTTTGCCTTCAAAGGCTACTTGCAAAAATTCTTTGAAATCTACTTGGATGATCTCGAAGTCCATAGTGCCGATACATACCGTTTGGACAATTTGGAAAAAGTATTTGAATGTTGTCACAAATACCAAATCTCCTTAAATATCAAGACATGGCATTGCTACAGATTATTCCAAAATTAAAGTCATTGTAGAGTTACCATCGCCAAGAATAATTCAAGGAGTCTATGTGTTTATGGGTCATGCAAATTAATATCGGATATTTATTATATTCTTTGCAGATTTAGCAAGAACTATATACAAATTGACTATTGTACCAATTTGCACAGCCTTATCAATTGATTGTTGGACAACTATATCGCCGAGGAATGGATGATATTTTGCGATGTGTTTTGCCGCATGAAGTTGTTGGATCTTCAACATCCACACCGACTATGGCTCCAACTAGATCGAGTTATGGCTTCTCCCAACTAACCCTCACTAAGGCTATTTCCAACTAGCATGGATATGGATGCAAGAAATATAGTCATGAGCATGGTGAGTATTCCTGAGGGTAAGATCCGCTCTTCTCTCGTTTCTCTACTTAGAAACTGACTCAATTGCCGGCTTAACTAACTCAAATGACAGCTTAACCTAAAATCCAACTTCACAAAGGCTTAACCTACTTGTGAAAGGCCCAACAATAAAATAAAACTAATTAACTTGTTTATAGAAATTATAATACACAATGTAACAATTATAAATCGTCACAGAGGAGAACTCTCAATGAAAGAAGTATAAAGCTCTATTATGCAAATGAGGTTCTTCTGGCAAAATGGACTCTTCCATTCCTATATATACTTGGAGTGGTGGTCACTTACAAAAAGGCACTATGGGACAAATAGACCACATAGGCCTAACTTAATTAAATTGGTACCATGGGACAAACCCCCAATGGACCATAAACAACTGAAATCACTTAAGTTGAACTTATTCAGACTAGTTTAAGTTTCAATCTTCTAGACTTAGGCTTAGAACTAAACAACTTAAAGCCGTTACAACATGGCATCAAGGCCTAACTTGACTGATCCAGTTCTAGGCTTAAGTCTGTATCCTTTTCAAAATGGCTCGAATATATCCTTAGAATATCAGCCTACATTATCCCCTCCGTCAAAACATTGGCGGTCCCACGCCAATTGTCGCTACATGTTGTCTTGTCTGGTCTTCCCGCAGCTCTACATTGATGGCGACCCAGATTTGATGAGCTTCTCTGCCAGTCGAATTTTGCCCATGGTTGTGACCGATAGTAATCAAGCATGTTTTGTAGAAATCCGTACATGTACCAAGATTCAACCATGTCAACGTGAAGTTCGTTGGTGATCGTCGTCCGATAGTAAAGCCTTGCCACGTTGATGCAATCCATGGGTATGCTTAGGAGCTTATTTTGGATCCAAAACTATTGGCGATAGATCTCTATCCCAGAAACAATTTAAGGTAGAAAGGAATAATATTAGGCTGCAATGATCTGCAAAGTACCTAACATGGCGGTCCGGATTTGTATAATGTCTCCAGTAGAAATAGTTGCAATTGGCTACAAAATCGGCCATTGGATCATCGGTCTCAACTTCTTTAGGTAGAATTGGCCAATATATTTTATTAGGATCCCTTTATGGTGTAAATACTTCTTTGTGCCTTATGGAATAATATGTTGGATTGACACGCATGTAATTTTACGTACCCATAAGGGTACGCAACGAGAAACTTGAGGTGACGGTCTCAGTTATGGGACGGAACGTTGATATGAAGCTATAGGTCTTTTAGGTGCCATGTGTCAATGTCTCATTGGCACGCGGTGACTCGTTGTTATGGACCCGCGTCAGTGTGCACAACTGCTGCGTGTCGTTAGTCATGCGTGACTCCTATGGAGGGAGATGACTCACCTGGACTATGTATATAGAGGTGCATCTCCATGAGCTGGTTATTCATTCTCTCATGGAGAATGAAGAGCTCTTATACTGGTGGTCAGGTCAGGACAAGTATCTAGGCCTCAAGATGTAGGTAGGTGAGGGTCGGGGGTAAGGCATGGTGGTATGGGACACCATGGCTTACTTGAGATCCAAGCTTGCTTGATGGTGGTCTGTAGCTCCAGTGCATGGGGGTGAGGTGGCAGTTCCTCTAAGGTTGGGTGGTAATGTAGCGTTCGTCACTTGTTTGTGCTTTAGCAATGACTGGCATGATGATGGGGATTCTAACAGTTGGTATCAGAGCCACCAATCATTGTGAATAAGGTGCAATCGCTCTAACTTATGTTATTGGTTGGTTTGAGCTTTTAGCTGATGTTTTTGAAGGCTTAGTTGATTTCGTTGAATCGATCTAAACAACTTTGCTTTTTGGTTCGTCTCAATCTGAGGTCGTTTTGATTGAAAACGAACCACCTTTGCTAGCTACCATGGTAGTAGTCGGTTTCTTTTGAATGTTTTACGGTTTTTAAAACTTCAAAAACCGATTTTATTTCTGGCCTTATTTTGATTTTTGGAAGTCGAAAATTTTTTGCATTCAAAGTTTTTCTTTGATACAAAAAATTTTTACTAAATAAATAAATAAATTTCGTGGGCACCCGCGCGTCCGCGTGGATCTGCGTGCCTGCATGTTGGTTTTCCGTACTAGTGTCAGAAAATCCTGTGCTATTTTTTTTGGTAGCCGCTGTGGTCTACAGGACTCCCACAAATCAGCATACTGGAGGAACTTCATTTATCCATAATAATTACTATTCACAGTATTCTTAACTCTTGGTTGTATTGAATTTTTGTACCTTGGAAGTACACTACACCTGGATATGTTGAGGAAATTTCCATAGCTAATACAGTTTTCTCAACATAGGTTGCAAAGCTACCAAAAAAAAAAAGGCTTTGGTTTATCAATGTAAATCATAGGTTTAAGGCCTTGTTTAGTCAACGTCAATTTGAAATTTCAAGCTTTCTTTGTTGAATATGATTGAAAGGTGTTTGTACTTGTAAAGTACATGGTAAACTTTGAAACTTTGTTTCAAAGCTTTTATTGTTTAACTTTTAATCTAAAAGTTATTCTAGTTTACAAAGTTTTTATAATAAGTTATAAAACTTAGTCTCAAAGTTTGTAAATAAAAGCTTTTGTAAACTTTAATTACTTCAACAAAATTTTGAAGAAAGGGGAGGGGAAATAAAACAAAAGTACACAGTTGTACTTGCAGGCTGTACCTGTTGCAGGTACAGACCTGTGTACCCTTTTTCTTGTTTTTCTTGGGCTTAATCCTCCTCTTTGTAATCTTCCACCTACACACCAAGAAAAATTGGCAAATCCTACATCCTTTTCACTTTTGGAGAGGAAATTTGATGTTTTTTCCTCCACCTCCTCCTCATGAATGTACAGTTGTACCTGCACCTTCTCCTTTGCCTAAGGACAAGCCTTAGAGGAGATTTAGGTGTATCTTTAGGCCATAAGTCCATGAGGTCAAGGCGGTGACCCAAAAGTTGGGTGGGGATGTGACCCAAGTGATCCTTGGGTGAGGTGGCATAAAGAGGGTGGTGGCCATGTGAGTTGAGGGTAGGTGGACCCCAAAAGGGGATGCCACTTGTTTTAGCTGCCCATGTGCTTGCTAGGTGGCGACCATAAGGCCCGCCACCCGGCAAGGCTTTTTTAAGAAGGAAAAGAAGTGAGATGGGGGGTATAGGCTCCATTTCCATCATTGAGGTGCTTATTGTGGCTTAGTCTCCTTGAGTAGTAGTCTCAAGTTCTCTAAGTCCTTTTGTTGCGAAGCCCTTGCAGTTTTTTCTTTGCCTTCTTCCTTAGTGCGCCATGGACCCTGTTATGCCCTCGGGTGAAGGACCATCTTCACCACCTCCTCCTCCTGATGTAGACACTAACTAGCTTGTTCAGGCCCTAAATATGCTGCAAAATCAAATTTTAGAAATGTAGGCCAAGCATGCCGTAGCCGAGCAAGAGTGGCATTCTTCGACGCAGTCGCGGTCCGTTGGCGTATATCCAATGTTTAATCTGGAATTCTTTTCGGGTGAAAAGAAAGATCGGCTTCCCGATGTGGTATTGTCATGGCTAGATCGATGGAATAGTCATTTTTCCATGCATGATGCATCTGATAGTACGAAAATCGCTTTTGCTCTCATGTTTTTACGCGGAAAGGCGTTTACATGGTGGTAGGATCTAAAGGAGAGGACTACTGCCCCTTCTACATGGGACGCCTTTCAAAAAGCCTTTAAAACAGAATTTCTTCCGGTGTTGGATGATTTTGAGCATTGGCGGCGTTTTGCCACCATGTAGATGGGTACTAGGCCGTTAGATGCCTATATCCAGAAATTCCAAGAAAATTTGTCTCGATTCGCCTCGCGAATCGATCCTATCCTGTTAAAGTTACATGGAGCTTCCAAAGAAATTTCAGATAGAAGTGCGGCATAACCAACCGTAGACAATCGAAGATGCGGTTCGCTTTACAAAAATCTTCAATGACGTCCATTTTGCCTCTCGCAAGGAGCAGGCTTTGTCGAAGGCTGAATAGAAAGAAAAGAAATTTTGCATGAAGCAGGGCAGAGACAAAATGGCGGACACCAGTTCCCAAGGTGGAAAAAAGCACGCCAAATTGGAGCGTGCTGACTACGACAAGGCGAGAACCTGTGGGTTGTGCTTTTTCTGCATGGAGAAGGGGCATCTTTCAAAAGATTGCCCAAAGAAAAAGCAAAAGAAATCTGGCGGGCAACCTAAATCTTTTAAAGCGCCAGGTAATTTTAGTATTTCTTTTGTTGATTTATCCTTTAAGGATGACACTACTTGCAAGAGTTGTTGTTTTACTATTTTTGGCCCCATGATCTCATTCGTATGAATGGAATTGTGGGACGCCAAGCTATGACTGTTCTGTTTGATGATGGTTCCACACATAACTTCATAAATGCTAAACTGGTGCAGAAGCTCAGGGCGGCTACCGCGCCAAGTAATCACTTGTACGTGGTGAAAATGGCGTCGGGGGAAGATCGACAAGCTTGGGGTCAGCTTGTTCCTCAGTTGTCGCTTCAAATGTTGAACTGCTAGATTTTCATATTATGAACTTGGATAGCGTAGACATAGTCTTAGGAAAATAATGGTTTTATTCTAAAAACGAGTCTTTAAGAAAAGATTATAGTATTTCTTTTTTGCATAAAGGCTCGTTGGTTGAGCTAAAAGGCGATGTAAATAGGCCTTTTGATCCTTTGGTTTCTGCTTTAGAAGTTGTAGAATATTTGAAAGATTCTGGTGATAAAGTTTATCTTTGTTTTTTGAAAGATGAAATTTATGTGGATGACCATGCAATCCAGAGTCTAAATATTGATTTATCGCATTTGCCTTTGAATGTGGCTATAAATAATCCCTTAAGTGTTAACTCACCTGAAGGAATTATATCTAACAAACTTAGGCAAGAATATAGCGATGTTTTTCCTTATAAACTCCTTGATGGCCTACCTCCCCAAAGGAGTGTTGACCATCAGATAGAGTTGCTTCCTGGAAGCCAACATGTATCTCTTTTTTCATACAGGGTAAGCATCAAGGAAGAGGATGAAATTTCTAAGCAATTACAAGAACTCCTTAGGATGGGCCACATACGGCCTAGTAAGTCCCCTTGGGGAGCACCAATCCTTTTAGTTAGTAAAAAGGATGGCAGCACACGTTTGTGTGGTGACTTTAAAAAGTTAAATGACTTAACCATCAAGAACATATATCCCTTACCTAGGATGGATGATCTTATGGATCGTCTGAATGGGGCTAAGTATTTCTCCAAGATTGATCTTAGATCAGGATACCATTAGATAAGGATTAGGAACGAAGATGTTCCTAAGACTGGATTTCGATCCGGATATGGCCATTATGAGTTTTTAGTGTTACCTTTTGGACTCACGAATGCACCTGCCACTTTCCAGCAGATGATGAGCGATATTCTTCGTCCATATCTAGGAGAGTTTGTGGTGGTGTATTTGGACGACATATTAATTTATAGTCGGCCCCTTGAGGAGCATGAAGAGCATCTTTGTATTGTCTTAGATCTTCTAAGGCAAGAAAATGAGTCAAAGTGTGAGTTCTTTTAAACTAAACTCAAATACCTGGGCCATGTCATATCGGATAAAGGTCTTGAAATCAATTATGACAAAGTCTGAAAGGTGCGAAAATGGTCGAGACCTTTGACAATTCGTGATGTGAAACTCTTTTTGGGCTTCACAGGATCCTTTCACAAGTTCATTTTGGACTATGCCTTAATAGCATTGCCCTTGACGAACGTTCTTAAGGGGGTGAAGAAAAAATGTAGCCGTAGAAAAAGTCCATTGATAACGTGGATGGATGAAATGAATGAGAGTTTTGAGACTCTCAAGTGCTGTGTTTCTACGGCTCCAATTTTGCAAGTTGTCAATCCTAACTAGCCCTTTGTGGTTGATACGGATGCTAGCAACTTTGCTGTTGGAGCGGTCCTTTATCAGGATGGTAGACCAGTTGCTTTTGAAAGCAAGAAGCTGGATCCTACTCAAACTAGGTATTCTACTTATGAGAAGGAGCTTTTTGTAGTCATTCACACGTTAAAAATCTGGAGGCATTATCTTTATGGTGCCAGATTTACGATAATGACTGATCACCAATCTCTTAAGCATATATGTGATGTGAAGGACCTTTGTGGCCGTAAGGCTAGATGGTCGGAACTCATTCAGGTTTGTCTTCAGCATTAAGTATCGTAAAGGTACGTCGAACTGTGTTGCCGATGCCTTGAGCCAGATTGGAGAGATTAATCAGTTATGCTTTGCTAAGATCCAATCTGATTTGTATCTTTCACTACGGGATCTTTGTCGAACTTATAGGTTTTTTGGTCGCATCTGGCTAGATGTCCTGACAGGAAATTCTAGATCTAGTGATGACCTTGGGATGCAGGATCCCAAGCAATCCCGTAATGATAAGTTACTTGAAGTCTATTCCATAAGGAATGGCCTGCTTTTCCAAAAGGGGAAGGTTTGTGTGCCGGATAGGGAAGACTTGCGAGGCCAAATCCTGTAGCAATGTCATGACAACCCTTATGCAGGTCACCCAGGCATATAGAGGACACTTGACCTTGTTAGGCAGAATTTCTTCTAGCCTAAGATGAAAGGTCATGTGGAAGCATATGTTCAAAGTTGTGAACAAGGCCAACAAAACAAAGCGGAAAGACTCAAAGTTGCGGGTCTTTTACATCCCTTGGAAATTTCCAATAAGAAATGGGAAAGTATTTCAATGGATTTTGTGGTTGGACTCCCTAAAACCCGGAGTGATCACGATGTCATTTGGTTGGTGGTTGACAGGCTAAACAAGATGGTGCAGTTTATACCAACTAAATTAACTGTCAAGGCATCTGAACTAGGACAGCGTTTTGTTGAAAAGTTGTTCAGATTGTATGGTTTGCCGAATGATATTGTTAGTGATCGTGACTCCAAGTTCACTGGCAAGTTTTGGCAAGCAGTTTTTGAAAAACTTGAAACAACCCTTAATCTTAGTTCTTCAGATCACCCAGAATCTGATGGGCAAACAGAACAAGTCAACCAAACATTGGAGGATATGCTTAGAGCATATATTTCTAACCGACAGTCTGACTGGAAAAAGTATCTCCCTTTGGTTGAGTTCGCGCACAATAATGCTAGGTATTCTACCACTGGATTTAGTCCTTTTATGCTGATTTATGGCTTTCAGTCACGTTCTCTAGTTTCGGTCGGTTTCAAAGGTCTCAAGGTGCAAGCTGCAGTAGATTTCCTACAAGATATGCAAGAAATGTCGCTAGTGGCCAAGGAAAGCATGAAAACCACTCAGGATAGAGCTTAGTTTTATGCTAACCGCGGTCGTTCACCTCGAGATATTGAGGTCGGAACCTGGGTGTATCCTAAAATCCCTAAGGATTCGAAGGTACTCCGGACGAGAAAATGCCATAAGCTATCTCCTTGATATAGCGGACCTTATAAGGTTGTAAAGAAAATCAACCCGGTTGCGTATAAGCTAGATCTTCCGATTGGGGTTGGGGTTCATCATGTTTTCCATGTAAGTCGTTTAAAAGAACGACTTAGTAGGAAGGATTCCCTAATTCCATAAGGTGAACTAGTTGAGCTCGAGAATCTGTCTACCTTTGTGCCTAATGTACCTGAAAACGTTGTTGACGTTTGTCGTCACCAATTGAGAAACCGTTTGGTTTCTGAATTTCTTGTACATTGGAAAGGTGAGACAGATGATGAGGACACTTGGGAGAGAGAGGACTATTTAAGACTGAACTTCCTTGGCTTTCTCCCATTAGGATGAGACTCTTAAAGGGGGGGAGGGATATTACGTACCCATAAGGGTACACAACAGGAAACTTGAGGTGACGGTCTCAGTTCTGGGATGAAACGCTGATCTGGAGCTATAGGTCTTTTGGGTGCCACATGTCAATGTCTCATTGGCACGCGGTGACTCGTTGTTATGGACCCGCATCAACGTGCACAACTGTCGCGTGTCGTTAGTCATGCGTGACTCCTATGGAGGGAGATGACCCACGTGGACTATGTATATAGAGGTGGATCTCCATGAGCTGGGTATTCATTCTATCCTGGAGAATGAAGAGGTCTTCCACTAGTGGTCAGGTCAGGACGAGTATCTAGGCCTCAAGATGTAGGTAGGTGAGGGTCGAGGGTAAGGCATGGTGGTATGGGACACCATGGCGTACTTGAGATCCGATCTTGCTTGATGGTGGTTTGTAGCTCCAGTGCACGAGGGTGAGGTGGCAGTACCTCTAAGGTTGGGTGGTAATGTTTGTGCTTTAGCAATGACCAGCATGACATGGGAATTCTAACATGTAAGTTGGTGCCGCAATATATCTCTCGAAAGCACGCGCATTTTCCAACATCATAGCACGTCCCCACTGAGGTTGCGGCATACAAGCATCAAAGGAAGGTCCATTAACAAAGATGGTATGGATCTATTTTTGTAAGTGTTTGAAGACTCAAGTAAGGTCAAAAGAACAACAAGCAAGTGTTTTTCAAGTTTACTTTACTTCTTCTATCTCATGTTTGAGCAATTTCATGTGGATGTGGATGTGTGCAAATTCTCAAGATATGGTAAAACTAGCTACATTGTCTTGCAATATCTTATTGTTGGAGTTGTACTAGCATTCTTGGATGGTTTTGTTGATGAAAATGAAGCTATTGGAGGTTCATTATGCCACTCATATATGGCCAATTCATCAAGTGTTGATGATATATTGTAGCAAGATGGCAATGGAGGCTCATTCATGGAGTTTTATGGTGGAGACATAACAAGAAAGGACAAAGTTGAGGAGACAAGCAAGCAAATGGTCATTACTCACATTTATTGTTTGGTTGCTATAATTTTTCAGAGAGTTCAAAGTTTGAAACATGAAGAAATCATTTCATTCACATTCTATTTAGTTCTTCAAGTTCTAGTTATATCTTGATCTGTGAAATGGATGTAAGAAATAGTGAAGCATCCAATTTGGACACTATTCTCTGTATCAATTATGAAAACCTTTAGAACATTAGAAAGGAGGTCTATACTTAGGATGTAAATCATTCTAAAGTTGGATCGAAGTTCTACGGTCAAAACTATGCTAAAGCTAGTTGAAGAGGGAGTGTGAAATATTTCAACTAGTTTAGTCAAGTTTAGTCATATTTTGGTTAATTGTCAATATTAGGCCAATATGCATATTAGATTTAGAGTTTGACTTTTCAAAGTTATATAGTCTAAAAGCATTTGAATTACCACTTTTGGAAAGTATGAGAAAGTTATTAGGTCGAATTTGGACACATTCAAATTTGAATGTTAGATGCATTGAATCTAGTCATATTGTTGATAGGGTTTTAGGTCTAGAAAGTTCTTGGAGGGAAACCAAAGTTCAAATGAGGCATGGTCTACTATATATAGTTGTACACACGTGGGAAGAGACACTCTTCTCTCTCTCTCTCTCTCTCTCTCTCTCTCTCTCTCTCTCTCTCTCTCTCTCTCTCTCTCTCTCTCTCTCTCTCTCTCTCTCTCTCTCTCTCTCTCTCTCTCTCTCTCTCTCTCTCTCTCTCTCTCTCTCTCTCTCTCTCTCTCTCACATTTCATGCTTATACATGAGTTCTCTTGGGTTCATCAATCCATTGGTGCACTATCTTGATGATATCTTGCAATCTTGTGTGTAGAATGCTCATATTTTGTTATTTTCGGATCCACACATGGGAAATACAGTAGAATATTGCTATTGTACAGACATCCAGTTCATTTTATCATATACTTGATCTTTGATCAAGTTCTTATTGAGTTTGCATCTCTTTCATTGAGTAGATGCTGATTTTTCTACATTGGCAAGATTGTATGTTGTGTTGACTTTCTAACCAAATATCAAAGGACACATTTTGGTCCTAATGATCTGAAATTTTTCACACTTTGTCCATGATCAGTTTGGTTGTCGCATTGATATGGGTAGATGCAATCATTGACGAAGTTGTGGTCGTTTGTCCTACGGTGTATGGCAGCATTCCAACATGCAGCTCATCATCTAAATTTTCAGCTTCTTTGCATATAGCTTCAGCCATTATCTGTTGTAATGTCAAATACTGTTCATGACGTTTGAGCTCACGTTTGACACATTTTGGTAATCTAACCAAAAACCACATAATCAGACTCTCATCATTATAAAAATCAAGTTCACATTCAGATCGAAGATGCTTGATATGTTCAATATAATCACGCACCATTTTATTCTTTCCCATTTTGATTTTACCTAATAAAAAAATGGATCTTTTAAGAACTTCTTGGATTTAAATCTTGTAACCAGTCCAGTTTTAACTACTTCACAACTATCAAATCTTGATTATAAAACCAATCTTGCACAACACCAATTAAGGACATAGGAAAAAGTTTAAGTTTATCTTCTAGGTTCACTTCACCGTAGACTTCACAAGATCTAGTAAAGCTATTAAGAAATCTGACTGGATATGTGATCCATTATAGTTCATCAACTCTAAATGAGGTATTTCGTTTGATGATAGGACGAGGTTGGGGCTCCTGAATCTGATTTTGTCATCTTTTAAAAATTTCTTTAGAAAAGATGGTAAATTTGGAAAGTATAATCGTGCAGATTGTTGAATTCACACGTGTGGGATGCCCTACACATGTATTTTGATCTCCTAAGCACAATAACACCATAAAGATCAAACTAGCATTGGTTGTCAATAGGAAAGTTGATCATACAAGCAATATTATTGTGTTACAAGCAAGATCTGTCAACAAAACATAAGACAAAGCATCATAAATGCCTCTACTCGGCTAGAGAGAGAAAATAGAAAGTACAAAACTCGTGGAGAGAGAGAGAGGGCACAAAGAGCTTGTCTCCAAATTTGCATTACACACAAATTTCATCATATTCTCAATGAGAGTACATCACATATATATAGATCCATGGACTCTTCTCCTACTTTGAGTTGAATTGGAGTTGTGGATCCACCTCTCAAGCTATCTAGACTTATCCAAACTACCTCACTATGTCTAATTGTGCCACATAGTCTTTTCATGCATTAAATGTGGCATGTAAAGTACAAATGGCAATTCCTATGGTAGCTTGAGTTTCTACTTCTACCTACCTTGAATATTTTATTCTAAGATGGGTCTTTACTAAGCCAAAAGAGCTCAATTCATCTTTGGCATTTTTAGGACCCATACTCACAACATTAGATATATTTTTCAATATCTTGACACTCCTCCTAAAAATGTATCTAATGTGGATCAAGCATTGATATTGAGATAAGACCAAGATTAGACCTATGCTTTGAGAAGGCACTTTTGCAAAGTGGCTTTCTGAGAAGATCAGCAATACACGAAGATGTGTCGACATGTTCTAAGTTGATTTCACCTCCAATGAGCTTTTCCCTTACAAAATGATGTGCCACTTCTATATGCTTGCTTCTTGCATGAAAAATAGGATTGTTTGCAAGAGCTTGTGCTGATATGTTGTCACATTTGATCAAGGGAAGATCATCCTCTTTGATGCAATTTAGCTCTATGATTAACCTCTTGATCCAAAGCACCTCTTTAGTTGTTGTAGTGAGTGCTTTGTACTCGGCCTCACAAGATGATAGAGATATGGTATCTTGCTTCTTTAAAAGCCAAGACACAAGATTGCCTCCAAGAAAGATAGTATATGCATTAATGGACTTTCGATCCATTTTATCACTTGCAAAATCGAAATCTGAATAGCCAACAATGGTTAGATCTTCATTCTTGTATAATAAACCATAATCTTGAGTAGAAGATACATATCTTAGAACTCTCTTGGCCATCTTCCAATGTTGGATCTTGGGATCTTGCATAAATTGACTCAATTTGTGCACACAATAGCTCAAATCGGGTCTAGTGATAGTAAGCCAAATTAAAGAGCCTATAAGACTCCTATAAAGTGTGATGTCCTCGAAGGATCTTTCATCACCTTTAATAGGATCTTTTACATGTTGCTCCATGGGAGTATCTATGCCTTTACAATTTTGCATATTGAATTTCTCAACATAGAAAAGACATATCTAGATTGCCAAATAAAAGCATACTCTTCATGAAAATCAATCTCAAGGCCCAAAATGTAATGGATCTCTCCTAGATCTTGCATTTTAAATTCTTTTCCTAATGCATCTTTGGTTTCTTGAACTAGAATGAAACAACTTCCACTAAGAATAATGTAATCTACATAGATTAGGAGAATGACAATATTACTACTATCAAATTTTAAGTACATAGAAGGATTATAGTCACTAAGCACAAATCCTAATGAAAGTAGAAAGTTGTTGAGTCTTAAATACCATGATCTAGGTGCTTGCTTTAAGCCATAAAGACTTCTAAATAGCAAACACACCTTAGATTTATCCTTGATAAATCCTTGAGGCTATTCCATGTATATCTCCTCCTCAAGATAGCCATTCAAAAAAGTGTTGGAGACATCAAGTTGAAACAATTTCCACTTAAAAAATAAGGCAAGAGATATTATGATTCTTATTGTCACCATCTTTGCTACATGAGCAAAGGTTTCTTCATAGTCAAGGCCATATATTTGTGCAAAGCCTTTAGCACAAAATCTTGCCTTGTACTTGTTGATGGAGCCATCATAATTGTACTTGATCTTGAACACCCACTTGCATCCAATGATATGCATGTAAGGTGGTGGATCCACTAGCTCCCATGTGTGGTTGGTAATCAAGGCATCATATTCAATCTTCATGGCCTCATACCACTCCTTGGTATTGAGGGTTTCTTGAACATCTTTGGGCTCCTCATGAGAAACAAAATAAGTATAAGTGGAATCAAGATCCACTTGTTTTTCTTTGTCATCATAAATGAGCCTCTTGGGCTCGGATCTCTCCCTCATGGATCTTCTAGGAGTGAAAATCCGAGGACTTCCATCTTCAAATCTTGACTCCTCCATATGTTGATTGTCTTCAATAACAACAGGTGATAGATTTTGAGGTTGCTTGATCTCGGCCCTTCCAAGATTGGACTTTTCTTCTTCATGAAAAACTACATCTCTACTATCAATTACTTTAGAGGTAGAGAGCATGTAGATTCGATAGGCTTTCTTGTTGGATGAATATCCAACCATTACTCCTTTGCTTGCACAAGGATCATCCTTCTTTCTTGTTTCCAAGGGAATATGGACAAAGCATATGCATCCAAATACTCCGAGGTGTTCAACCTTAGGTTTCTTCAAATAGAGTGCTTCATATGGTGACTTTCCTCCAAGTGCAACATGAGGGAGTCTATTGCAAAGATATTTTGAACAATTGATAGCCTCACCCCAAAAGTCTTTTGGCAAAGATGCCTCAATTCTGATGGTTTTGGCACATTCACACAATGTTCTATTCTTTCTTTCAGACGCCCCATTTTGAGATGGTATATATGCACATGAAAACTCCCTTTTAATGCCTTCAAGCTCACAATAATCATGAAATTTATCGGAAGTGTACTCACCACCTCATCACTTCTAAGAAATTTGATTTTGGAAGAAAATTGCTTTTCAACTAGAGCTTTGAACTTTAGGAAATAGTCAAACACCATAGATTTTGAAGGTAGGATATACCCAAGTAAATCTAGTGAAATCATCAATGAAAGTTACAAAGCAAGTAGCACCACCCTTGCTCTTTGAAGATGAGAAGTGCACATCCGAGTGTATGAGCTCCAATGGATGTGTAGTCTTGATAGATGACTTTGAAAAAGGCTTCTTATGAGACTTCGATATGGCACAAGCCTCACATGGCTTGAAATTCTTGGAGATAAGATTAGGCAAGCCAATAGCTTTGGCTTTTTTGACCATGGACGCCATAGAATTATAGTTAGGATGACCCAACCTTCTATGCCATAGTTCTTCCAAAGACATATGAGTAGCAAAAGCACTATTACAAGAGTTAGCATACTCTTTGTGATCAACTTGTAGATTCCACCATATCTAGACCCAAATGCAAGGATTTCATCATGCTTCTTGATTGTACATGTATCAACAGTGAAATTCACATCTAGTCCACTATCAAATAATTTCCCAACACTAATAAGATTTTTTTTTAGCTTGGGAACAAAAAGTACATTAGACAGAGAAAGAACTTTTGATGAAGAAAGCTTTAAGGGAATGGTCCCTATGCCTTCAATAGCACACTCATGATCATTTGCTGTGTAGATGGACTTCTTGGCTCCTTCATAAGGTGACATGGATGAAAAAGAATACTTGGAGCTACACATACGTGAGGAAGCTCCACTGTCAATATACCACGAATCATCGTTCTTGAAAGGTGATGAAGAAAAACTCGAGACCATAAGAGATCTCTCTTCATCACTTGCATGAGCATCTTCCTTCTCTTCATTAGAAATGTTGGCTTGCTTGAATTGACTCTTCTTCTTGAAGCAATTGGTGGTATAATGCCCCTTCTTGCCATAAAAGAAACACTTGATGTTTTTCTTCTTCTTCTTGGATGTGGAAGCTTGAGAGGACTCATCCTCATCTCCTTTCTCCTTGGAAATAAGATTGTTCTTGCTTGAAGAGAATTGGTGTTGATTCTTACTTCTTGTCTTGTGCTTGTCTTTGGTAAAGAGAGCTTTACCATCAATGTCGAGAGACAGTCTCTCCATTTTCAAGAGTTTATACTCTTGTCTTGATTCTTCAGAAATGAGCACACTTTGGAGTGCTTCCAAACTTGGTAGCTCCTCCTTAATGGCATAACTCTGAACAAGGTTGTCATATTCCTCCTTTACCCCATTAAGTATGACTTGAACAAGTTCATTTTGGTTGATGGAGTCCCCTATGCATGACAATTCTCTATGGAGGTCTTTAACTCTCATTACATAAGCTGAAGCACATTCATCACTTCTCTGTACACTTTGAAAAATTTGGTTTCTTAGTGTTAGAAGTCTAGAAGTATTTTTTGCCTCATAGATAGACTTGAGAGTATCCCAAGCATCTTTGGCATTAGTATAAGCACCAATTTCTCTTAAGATGTCATTTGAGACATTCATCTTAATATAATGTAGAGCCATCCTGGCTCTCTTTTTGTACTTTGGAATTTCTTGAGGAATTTGTAGTTCTTCTTCAATGCCAAGTATAATATCCATCACATCTTGTAGTATTAAGACAGATTCCATTCTAACCTTCCAAATTGAGTAATTGGAGGTTGACAATCTTTCACTTGCTTCTAATAGAAAGACACCCATTGAAGTCATAAAGAATGATGGAAATAAAAAAAGATGGATGAAAGAATTGCTTTTCTTCTCACTATGGGAACCAATCAAGGGTACAGAACCAAATTCTATGTAAGACTTAGCAAAAAACTGTGAGATAGATTTCACTATCTTGACAATCTCTCTAAAACAAGATTTGAATCATCAAAAAAGATGAAGTATGGCAAAAGTTATGGTTCTTTGAATTTCACACGTGTGAAATATTCCAAAAATGTCAAATTGACTCAAATACAATCTATTTGTATGAAACAATTTGCCTTGAACCTATAAGTTTTGTCTAAATCACATATAGATGAGATTGTGTAGTTTCTGGATGATTTTTGTGATCATTCAAGCAATAAATGACATGTACACACAATTTACCACAGGTCTAGGCGGCCTATCTACTACTCTTCAAAAGCTTATAACTTTTTATTGGCTTATCCAACTGTCATGATTCAAATTGCATCAGATTTCACACATTTTTAGCTTTCTAGTGGGTTAATTTGCTTGAAAACTGGATCTGAGGTGAGAGAGAACCACCAATCTAAAAATGGGCAGATTTCACACATGCCAGCACCTAAAATTTTGTATAGTACCTGATCTGGCCCATTCAATGTGGTTTGTAGCTCAGAATCACAAGAAAACTGCAAACTAGCTAGAAGGTAGAATCTAGACAATTCCTAGCTTGAAATCTGATCAGATCTGCAAACTTTTTGATTAGATTTGCTTGTAGAACTTAGGTAGGCTTTGATACCATGCTGAATTCACACGTGTGGGACGCCCTACACATGTATTTTGATCTCCTAAGCACAATAACACCATAAAGATCAGACTAGCATTGGTTGTCAACAGGAAAGCTGATCATACAAGCAATATTATTGTGTTACAAGCAAGATCTGTCAACAAAACATAAGACAGAGCATCATAAATGCCTCTACTCGGCTAGAGAGAGAAAATAGAAAGTACAAAACTTGTGGAGAGAGAGAGAGAGTGCACAAAGAGCTTGTCTCCAAATTTGCATTACACACAAATTTCATCATATTCTCAATGAGAGTACATCACATTTATATAGATCCATGGACTCTTCTCCTACTTTGAGTTGAATTGGAGTTGTGGATCCACCTCTCAAGCTATCTAGACTTATCCAAGCCACCTCACTATGTCTAATTGTGCCACATAGTCTTTTCATGCATTAAATGTGGCATGTAAAGTACAAATGGCAATTCCTATGGTAGCTCGAGTTTCTACTTCTACCTACCTTCAATATTTTATTTTTAAAAGGGCCTTTACTAAGCCAAAAGAGCTCAATTCATCTTTGGCATTTTTAGGACCCATACTCACAACATTAGATAGATTTTTCAATATTTTGACACAGATGAGATTGGATCTAGATTTTTCAAAATCATTCCTATCTTCTGACTGATATGTAAAAATTTGATCTCTTGATGATGATATCAAAAACTGATTTTTTAGAAAAAAAAAAAAAAAAAAAAAAAAAAAAAAAAAAAAAAAAAAGGTCTTGATAAAGTAAACCAACACTCTAACAATAAAAAGATTAAATATATCAATGTCTTATCAGCTCAAAACTTTTTACAAATTGAACAGTAGGTAATTCAGGTAGATTGAAACTCAAAAATAATATTGGCGAAGGTTAATTCGATGAAGGTTCATAAAAAAATCACTTAAATGGCTAATTCTAACAAATAAAATAATTTTCACTCGTTTACCTAGAGATAGATTTAACAAAAATATATATATGTGATGGAACTGGTGAAGGTTCTTTTTGTGAAAGATGAAACGTTTGCAGCCTGGAGAGGGTTAAAATAGATTTTTTGAGCAATTTTGATAGAACTAACCTTCGCTGAACTAATAAATGATATATTATTAAATTTTGAAATCTTAGAAAAACTGGCAAAGGTTCAAGCGAAGGTTCAAGAGAATTATCGATATTTTGTGGAGCAAATTTTTCTTGACAAAAATTGATCAAAATTTCAAAAAACCAAATCTTAACGTTTGCCTAATTCATTGAAAACCAAAATAGTATAATGGACTGATTGATGACATTGGCGAACAAAAGTTCAAATAGAGAAACTGAGATTTTTTGTGAAACAAGATGGTTGCAACGAAATAGAAAGTTATTAACATCTGATGAAGATTTTGCCCCTTTTGTCTCCAAATTGCAAAGAATGAATGATTTTTGTGGTTTCTTTGATTTCTTCAGATCCAAATAGATCTTAGGAATGGTGTTCCGTTTGACTTACCTTGCTCAACAATCAAAATAGATTAAAGCAAGAAATCTACACAAAACATGAAAAATTCACCCAAAAGTAACACTAAAATGCGACTTTAACACTACTATGCCAAAACCAAGATGCCTAAATGCAAACTAACATCCATCCATGGATTAGAAACATGCTGAAGATGAAAAATTGGCGTAGCTCCCTGGAAACGATACCAAAACTATAGCGGGTTTTCCTATCTAGCTTCAACCCTAGACCTAAGCACCTGCAAAGTATCAAAAAATGAAGAGAATTCTAACATGTCACGTAAAAATTCGTTTCCATGAGAGCAATAGCATAATTCAAATTCATAACATGCTTATGATCTCACAATTAACACTACGATCCACTAACCCTAATCACCAAGATCAAGCTTACTTCTCTCTCTCTCTCTCTCTCTCTCTCTCTCTCTCTCTCTCTCTCTCTCTCTCTCTCTCTCTCTCTCTCTCTCTCTCTCTCTCTCTCTCTCTCTCTCTCTCTCTCTCTCTCTCTCTCTCTCTCTCTCTCTCTCTCTCTCTCTCTCTCTCTCTCTCTCTCTCTCTCTCTCTCTCTCTCTCTCTCTCTCTCTCTCTCTCTCTCTCTCTCTCGTTAAAAATTAAGTCCACAATTGTCTCCTTGGCGAATACTATTTCAAAATTCTTCCTGTACATTTTTTATCATTGATCTAGGATCAGATGCAACCTGTTTTTGATTCGATGTCTGCCCATCTGATACCTGTAGGAATCATAGTTGTTTCATGTTCTGCTGCAAAACTATTTTCATCTTGTGTGCAGAGAATAATGCTTGGTAAAATACACAACTTTCTACAAGCAGTTCGACAACCTGCAATTTCTACATAGAATCGAATCATCCGACTATTTGAAAGGTGACTTCATCAACTTTTTGGCTAACCTACATCAAAGGGTATCCATTTTTGTCCAATTCTACATTCAAATATCAAAGCATTATGAAGAACATCGAAGGCCTGATCACCCTCGACTTCTTCAACAATAGACTCACTTGACATCAAAGTCTTTGACTTCTTCAACAACTTTATCAACCGAAGTGTCCAGAGTCTTCGACTTCTTCAGCAATTTCATTCATCAACCGAAGTGCTCAACTTCATCGAAAACTTCAGGGAAGTCACTATTTGCCAACTGTAACCTCTTTTCAACTGTTTCAAGGAAGTAAACTTTTTGTCAGCTATTTCGCATTTTTCCAAAGTACGAGAAAACAGTCACTTCAACAAAATGAATAGTTTTCAAACACCTTTGGCTTTTTCGCCAAAATGCAAAGAGAGAGTTAATATGCAAAGGTCGTCTATTTGAACGAGAAGCATCTCTAGCCACTTTCCGAAATATGTGAAGTGAGAGAAAATATGCGACATTTCTCGTCCACATCAATGATCCCGAATCATCTGACAATGTATTCATTGTACAACTACCATTTTGTCATCGTAGTTCTACTACTCCCTGAGTGACAACATTTATTGTAACTAGATACACGAATGCGGTGTATAAATACAGCTTCATCACACACTCTACGTGATGCTCCACCAACAGAGCGAATGATATTGAGTATCCAAGATACGCCTCCATTATGGTTGTAACATTTCATTGTCGTGTTCTTAACGATTTCAATGTAATATAGCAGCAACATGCTTTTCATCTAGGTCTAATGTAGAGGTTTGCATGTTGTGATTTGAATACACCTTTCATTGTTGTTCACGCTCGTTCACTCACTCCGATTAGAACACGTACATTTAGAACTCCTCAATTTCTGATTAGACAACGACTGTCTTTGATGCTTGAGGAACTTGCATTATCATTTTGCTTTATCACTTTGATATTCTGATCTGAATTTCTTATCAAAAATACATTTATAGTAATACCACACACCATCTCAAATCTCTTCAGTGGACTGTACTTATTCATCCGTTTGAGTATGAACTAATTTTTAAGATCATGTGTTAGTAGGAATGCTTGAGTTGTGATTACATTTTGCATTTACATTCGTTCAGTTTGTTTTTGCTTATAGCAGCCCATAACAACGGGAGAGCTGTTCCGAAAATACTTCTTGCTCTCTTTACCATTCATGTCCTACCGCTCCCCCCACAGATTGGTATCAGAGCAACGCTCTATAAAACGAGAGATTACTCTATTCTATATGTATTACTGTCAGTATGTACTGGTAACTCCTCATCTTCTTCATCCAACAAAGCTATGATCATGGACAAGTTCAATGGTTCTAACTTCTACATCTGGAAGTTATAACTCCGGATGATGCTGATAAATAGAGACCTTTGGGACGCTGTAGAAGGCTCTGACCTGAAACTATAATATCATGATCAACTATCTGTGAAGGCATGGAAGATCAAAGATCAGAAGGCCTTAGCATCGATCATGCTCAATCTGGATGACTCCCAAATATCCCACATTACCACATGCAAATCCTCTAAGAAAGCACTTGATTTATTATCAAATCTATATGAGACTCAAGATGTAACTAGTAGGTTGCACTTTAGAAAGAAGTTCTTCACACTTAGTATGTTTGATTCTACAGCCATCACTTCTCACATCAACAGCTTCAAATTTTTGTTAGATCAACTATCAGCTGTAGGATGTGCTATTCAAGATGATGATACTATTATCACCTTGCTTTCTCCTTTACTAGAATCCTACGATCTCCACACAATGCGACCTCACTCCTCAAAAGGTGATCAATCATCTTCTTTTAGAAGAAATGCGGAGAAAGACCAGTGGCCTATCCATCAAAGACAAGTCCTTGGCCCTATACACCAAGAAGAAAGACTATTCTAAGGGCAAGAATCAGCAGTAGCAGTAGCAAAGCCTCATACTCAAGCTGAGAACAGTGGATCGGGCAAGAAGCTCTTAGGTAGATACTATAAAGAGCTAATCAAGACATCAAAGAGTGTCGCATCTGCATCTACAACGAGGTAAAAAAGCAACAACAACAGCAGGTAGACTCCTCCAATGCGGCAGAATTCAAGGAGCATGATTCTGATGGAGACAAACCATTGCACCTGTTAATGGCTTACAAAAGTAGTAGCGAAGACTACCACAGCTGGTATCTAGACAACGATGCTACCCAACACTTGACTTCTTGCTGGTAATGGTTTATTGAGTACATAGCTAATAGTAGAGATCAGTTAATCTACCTCAGAGATTCAAGCACCACAGAGGTACAATCAAGATTGTATTATAAAATGATCTTTCTATTCATGTTTCGAATGTTCTTCATGTACCTCAACTATCTAAGAATCTATTGTCAGTCTCTAAGATGACGGATGAGGGCTACGTAGTAACTTTCTCATCTGAATAGTGTACAATCTTCTATGAAGATACTACTCTGACTACATGTACTAGAGACGGAAATCTACGTGTATTATGTGATTCAGTAGTTTTAGCTAGTACTTCTCATGAAAATGTAAACGCTAATGCTATTCTGTGGCATAGTCGCTCTGGACACATGAATACAAGATCACTTTGCTACATGCATTATAATAACTTAGTTGATGGATTGTATTTTCCTGATCTTTCATTAAAACATCTACAAAAGTGAAAGCTCTCCGAACTGATGGTGGCGATGAACACCTCTGTAATGAGATGTCTGACTACTTGGCTGGACATGGAATTCGAAGACAATTTACAAGTTCCTATTCATCGCAACAGAATGGAATTGCAGAACAGAAGAATCGAACGCTTCTCAACTCAACCAGATCCATGCTACACAAATGTCTACCTGGGAAGTTTTGGGCAGAAGCTACTACCACAACCTTTTATGTGCAGAACAGATCCAACAACAAAGCCGTCAACAACAAAACTCCTTATGAAGTATGGCATGAACACAAGCCTAGTGTCACTCATTTAAAACTCTTTGGTTGTGTATGTTTTGTTCATGTTCCTAAACAACTTAGGAAGAAGCTGGATCATAGGGCATATAAATGTATTTTCATTGGCTACCCTGATGAACATAAGGCTTATAAAGTCTATGATCCATCCACCAATGTAGCATTTTCCTCTAGGGATGTTATCTTCCAAAACATACATACTATGATTTCAAACAATCATCGATAAATGATGTGTCATTTCATCAAACCTACAACTACAACTACAAAAGCCGAGCAGCCGACAAAACCTATCGCCAAACTAGATCAAGCTAGCTTGAGTAGATCTGGACAACTTCAAGAAGAAGCACCATCACATTATGGTCAACCAAATGTTCGTAGATCCTCATAAACTCGAACAGTTCATGAGAGGTATAAACCTCAATGTTTCTGGACTTCATCAGAAGAACCAGAGACCCTAACCGAAGCAATTGACTCCAAGGATGTTGTGAAGTGGGAAGAAGTTATGGAAAGCGATACAACTCACTTTTGACAAACCGGACATGGACACTGGTCGACTTCCTCACTCACAAGAGAGTTATCGACAAAAACGTGAATCCTAAAGAAGAAGATCAAATCTAATGGTTCCATTGCAAAATAGAAACCATGGTTGGTGGCTAAAGGAAAGTCTGTAGTAGCTCAAAGATATCTCATGACTTTGATTACAATGTGTTACACCAAGATTAGTCATAAACTGACTGAGAGAGCTGACTGCAAAAGCTATGTCTGACCTGATATAGATCATGGCGTACATAAGAGATCCTATAATAGAATGGTAAGGATACTCATGCATCTGTTGCTTCTCATTAATTGTTTGGGGACACTGGTCCTTTGACAATTTGAGATCTGGTTCCATTGGTGAGAAAGCTAATTTGCAATTAATCAGATTATATCTGACTGACATATTGTAGATGTACCTCTATTGTGTAATGTAGACCAACTTCTATTTTTTGTCTCTGTGGATTTGTATACCAAGGCAGAAATGAGCTTCGCCCAGATCGGTCATGTCGAATTTGAAAGATAGCATTGTCTTGGCCTCTTTTATCAGATTGATATTGTTGCTAAAAAGCAATGTATCATTCACGTATAAACTAATAATGATAAAAGACTGCTACACTGCTTTGAAGTAAACATTTGAATTTGAAGAGCTAGGTGTGTAGTTGTAATCAATAAGGAAAGTATTGATCCTTTGAAACCATGCTCGAGCAGATTGCTTCAAGCCATAAAGTGCCTTAAGGGGTTTACACACGTGATTATGTTTACCCTCGATAATATAACCTTCGGGTTGCACCATGTAAATGTCTTCTTCAATAACTCCATTGAGATATGTCGTTTGTACATCAATTTGATGTATTTTCAAATCTACTGCAGCGGCAAATGATAGCAAAAGTCGAATAGAACAATGCTTGACTACTAAACTGAAGGTCTCAATGTAATCGACATTGTATACTTGAGAAAATTCTCTGGCGATAAGTCGTGTCTTTCTCCTGTTGATGCTTCCATCTGCATTGTACTTGACTTTGAAAATCCATTTGCAATCAACTTTGTTTCTGCTAGCAGGCAATTCGACAATTTTCCATGTCTGGTTCTTGATAAGAGACGGATACTCTTTATCCGTAACTTCTTTCCAGAGATCTGAATCAGGCTGACTGAGTGCCTCTTGGACAGACATCGGTTCTTGAACAAGGTAGGCTACAAACTCGTCGATATACTGGTTAGGTGATTTGCTTGCTCTTGAAGATCTTCTGGGCTGCTCTGAATATAGGTTGCTATCGAAACAACTTCAGTTCAGAAGGACTTCGAAAGTGTCGCATGTGATAACATGCACTTTGTCGATTCAACTAAGGTTCTGTTCTTTCTCTCAACAAGACTATTTAACTGGCAAATAGGAGATAATGTATTGTTGCTCAATGCTGTTGTTAAGACAGTACTCCTTGAGTTCGATGGAGATGTATTCTCCCCCATTATCTCACCTTAGTGCTTTGATTCATTTGTTAGTTTGATTCTCATCATGCTCTTTGAATTGTCTAAATTTGATGAAAGTCTTTGATTTTTGTTTAATGAAATAGGCAGGTGTTGTTCTAGAGAATTCGTCAATAAAAGTAATGAAATACTTTGTATCTAGCAATGAAGGAGTTTGCATAGGTCCACATATATCTGTATGAACAACATCTAACAAACCTTTTGTTGCATGCCTATGGTTTGGTCTAAAAGGAATCCTAGCCTGCTTTCCAAAGATGAAACTATGACAGACAAGGAGATCAGCCTTACCAGAAGGATAGTAGAGATCAAGAACCATGGATTGTCTAGACATGTTCAAAATAGATGCATAATTCAAGTGTCTTAAGTGATGATGCCATAGTAATTCTTTATTGACAAGAACAGAGGTTTTAAAGACTTAACTAGACTCAGAATAACAATGTGCCAATCTATATAAGTGACTATGTCTCTTGCCGAGTGCAAGGATTTTATTATTCCTATCAATAATTTTGCATTGATCAGATTTGAATTCTACCTTATGACCTAAGTCTGTAATTCTACTTATTGATAACAGATTTGTAGAGAGTTTAGAAACATATAAGACCTTTGATAGTAACTTGAATTGATCATGCTGGAATCGCAATCTTATAGTACCTTAACCTTCAATAGTGTGACTTCTATTGTCACCAAGATGAACAAATTTCTTCGTGTTGTAAGGCGTGTAGGAGTTGAAAATATCACGTTGATTGGTCATGTGTTGGGTTGTTCCAGAATCAAAAAACCATAAATCATAAAAAAATACGCTTTGGTCTTTGACAATGAATGTGCCTTCATCCACTTCAACCTGGAGAGATGATAAAACTGTGTTTACTTGTTGATCAGGTTGCTTGGTTGCATTCTTCGTTTGGAGAATTCGGCAATCCATGATCTCATGGTTATCGCGTTTGCAATACCTGCAAAACATCTTCTTCTTCGATTGTGGATTTGATGACTGTACTTGACTTTGACTTAGCTTCTGATTTGTTGCAGCCTTCTTGGAGCTTTTCTGCTTCTGTCGCTTAGAGCCTTTGTTGACATATAGAGCTTGAGAGGAGGAAGTAGACAAAGTGTCTTGACTTCTTCTATTGTCTTCTTGCAGCAACATAGTGATAACTCTAGTAAGAGTTAAATCTGAGTGTGTCGATATGATCATCACCCGATTCTCATATGTAGAGGGCAAGCTTGAAAGCAATGTCATAATTGCATCTTGATCATCTATGACTGATCCGACAGTAGCCATCTATTGCAAGAGATTCTTAAATCGATTAATGTGACTATGAAGATTGTAGGGTCTTCGATCTGATGTTGTAGTATCCCTCTCGCCTGTCAACAAGGGTTAGTTCACTGGATAGGCACCTAAATATGCATAGATGCTACTTCTAGTTAGTTCCCTACTTTTTATCTAGCTCTACCTCCACTAACACTACTCACACTAACTCTACTCTCCCTAAACTAACTTCATCATGATTGTTGGTGAAAGGGAAGGGTAGAAGAGAAGAGAAAGAAGGGGAAGAGAGAAAGAGAGAGATAGAGTTGAGGGGGAGGTTAGCTCAAAAGCTCAAGATGCATGCTAATGGAAAAGCCGTAACTATTAAAACAAGAACATAGAAATGGAAACAACTAGAAACACACAACAAAAAACATTAGCATGAGTGCTTGGCAAATGAGAATGCTTTGCTCTCCAAATTGGTAGAGTTTCGTCCTTCTCATTAAGCATGGAAATAGAGTACAAAACGTGCCTTTTTATAAAATGGGGAAGGCCCTTACCCCAAAATCCTATTGGCTAATATTTACATTGATCCTATCCATTCATCTTGGACCCAACTTGATCCAAGGGTCCACAAAAACTACATTGAAATTCACAAGATTTATGTGAGTCCCAAATTGGACCCAACTCTAAAAAAGTAATCTCTAAGTTTAAATTTGACTTTGGGCCTAAAGTTTTATTTTACTTACAAAGGTCCCAAGCCTATTATTTTAATTACAACTTAGCTTGCGTGTCCATTGGGCCATGGGCTTATACGTGCAGGATTCCATGCCCTCGCAACACATTTTATTGGACGATTTTATTTATGTACACTTCGTCAGGAATACCCCCATTAGGACCCATGGCCTGAAGTAGTGTCGGTCCCTTGGCACTCTGCTGGTTCAATAAAGAGTCTTCCTAGCCCGTCTCTGGTGGATCAGGTAGCCCGTGACATCTTCCATGAAGTTGATGCGGTCCTGTTTCTTCAAGTCCTTGGGCGTGTGAAGGGACTTGTGGACTCCTGTCAGCCAGTCTTGGTCGACCCACACTTGGAATCTACGCGTCTAGGGATTGCCAAGGAAGGCAGCTCGGTAATAGACACGAGCAACTAGCAGCTAATCTTCGACTTGGTCGGAAGCTAGCACCTTATTAGGATCAAAAAATATGGGGGGCAGAAAATTATCCCATTTGGTTTCAATCCCCATTATATGCTCTCTAAGTCCCGGGCGTAAATGGCTGTCGCGCAGACTGTTAGATCAGGGTAGTTGAAATATTTATTAACGAATATGGTGAGAGCCCTTCGGACGTCTACATCCGTATCCCAACCATGCTCTGATGGAATCCTTGGCCAATTGAAATTTTGTATCATAATCTTGTCCAGAGGGGTGTCGCATTTTGCCCATTTGGATCATCGTATGCATGGCAAGAAGTGCGCGTTCACCTATACTTGTTGCGGACTTGTCACATAGGCCCTGATGGTCGCAGGGTCTCTTTTAAAAAGCTGCTGATGCCACTATGGTTTTGGTTGGAGGTCAGGTAATGCTTGCAATTCATTGCCCTTTATTGTCTGAGCTGAAAAAGATATCTGCCAACCGTCTCTTGATGACTCGTGGGGATACTTCGCTAGAAATTCGTTTATTTTTTTCTCCACGAACTTTGGTCTTCGGAAGGCTCGGATGACATATATGGTGCGTGAACCTCTGGAGGATGAGGCCCATCCTTCCTCTTGGCTTTGGCTTGGACCTGCATCTTGGCCTTGGTCTCGCATCTCAGCACCCGTATCTGCTGATCCTTGCTCTTGGCGTTCGGACCCTTGATCTTGATTGAATCCCCATGTTGCTTGCTAGCTTTGGTCTTGGCTCGTGCTGGCCTGTGCAGCATAAAAAATGGGTGGCGGTGGAATCACCATGGGGGTGGGCTGGGTCTTCTTCTCCATGTACTATTGGCAAGCCTTGAGGGCTTGTTTGGCCTGGGCGAGCTCATGAGTTGCCCTTCCCGGTACTTACTGAACTCTGTCTGGTAGCTGTTCAATGTTTGGCTATGTACCTACAATTGATGCCTAAAGAGATTCATCTATGCTTGAGAGACGGCCTTGAGTCTAGTGCCGGTTGATCTAGCCAAGCGAGTTTTTCATTTTGTAGGACTTTCACTTCCACCCCCAGGTGCGTATTCTCTGGTTCAAAAATTTGTAGTTGCGCCTGGAGGGGAGCAAGTCGTTGGGACGCTTCGGATTGAAGCTCCCACACCTTCGTAGAGGCCTCTATCAACACTTTGGAGAGACTTTGGATGTATAGGTCGAGGCCATCCTCCTTCTACTACAGCTTGGCAATCTCCTGGTGCCCTTTTTGTTCATGTTGTTGAGCTAGAATTAGCTCTTACTACAGCTTTGTGAGTTTCGCTCGCAGCTGTGTGTTGCTTGTCGTCAAGTGGAGTACCCTGCTGTCCAAAATGGCCTTGGCTGCTACCGCCTCCGGGATGTATGTGCCCAGGGTTTGGTACGTCGTCGTTAAGTCTGTTGGAGCAACCAGTACGCTGGCACTGATAGGGGTTTGTGTGGTAGCGGCCCTGATGACTTGTAGAGCTCCGTCGTCATTGTTTTCAATCAGGGTCTTGGGCAACCTGTTGTCATCTGGGATGGTGGGATCAGTCCGATCTGGCGATGGTATAAAAATTATCTGAACAAATACATCATCAGGAAAGGGTTGGTTGCCCTCGACAACCTTTTTGTGGCAAAACAGGTGGGGCGAGAGAAGCAGTAGTGGAAACGAGGGTGGAAATGGTTTGTCCAAACGAGAGGATGGGTGGAACATAGGGGAACTGAAGTGTGATGTAGAGTACGAAAGGCGAGGATTGAGCAGAAATGATCTGACGTGGGGGTGAAAAGTTGATGACTTGCATCCACGTTAGAGTGTCCGGAGACAACTGAGAATCAGAGGGATTAAACTGAAGAGGAGCGATGATGGCTACAGGAGCGATGGAGAATGCAATGGTGATGGAAGGGGTAGTGGATAATGGAACAGAAATGGAAGTGGTATCAACAGAGGAAACAGAATGGAAACGGAAACAGTCATGGATGGAATAGAAAGAGGGGTAGTGACAATAGAGATAGGAGGGAGAGGTTGTACAAAAGAAGATGTGGCGGTGGTTGATGGAGTGGGTACTGATGTGGCGGTGGTACGTCGTCTAGTGGTAGGTGGAGATGAGGAGGAAGGGGCAACTCCACGCATTCTCTTGCTGGTTGTTGTGCTAGTAATTGTGGGTTGGTAGGATGTGGATGTGGCAGATGGCAGATAAAGGTTAGTGTGTGACACGATAGAAGATAAAAGACTGGAGCGACAGAAGCCGTGCACTTTCACCTCGAGAAGTGTGCATGCAAAATTACACAATAGGGGACCTACTGCGATATGCTCACGTTTGTTGGGTTTGATGGAGATGGTTAGTTCGTGAATGAGGAAGGGTGCCAATCGTATGGCACAACTGTGGGGCTAGGGAATGCCAAGAAGGATTCCACTATCTAACTTAGCAGCGTGGACTGGATTATGTCCTTGCGAAATGTTGAAACAACTAGAAAGTTGTTCAACAGATGTGCAACCACCCATATGACTGGTTCCGTGATAGCATCTATCAGGTAACCGTTGGCAGGCTGGATGGAAATTTCTAGTGCAGTCTTGACAACGAAAGATTTGATCAAGCTTTTTGCCTGACAATGGGAGATGGGCTGATGGTCACCGGACATAATGCCAACGGTGACCATCGAGTTTGCATTAATCCTGACCTTGTATGTGGTACCTTGGTACAAGAAGTGGAAGCACGACTTTGACACGTCCCAAGTGGCGTAAGCGTGAAGGGCGAGGCCCATGTTAATCTCAGAATGAAAAAGCACCAGGAAAAAGCCCATTGCCTCAAGAAGTGGGCCAGCATTCTGAAGCCATGGTTGAATTAGAGTGTTAGAGGGTAAGGGCCAGATTTGTGGCCAAGGGTATTTCAAGCTGGATCACCTGCTTGGTGCTAGAGTCTTCAGAGGATGAAGAGGCCATGTTAGCAATGATAGTTAAAGGGCAAAAAAGTTGGAAAAACTGTGGAAAAGGTAAAAAGAGGTGGAAATGACAAAGACTATGAGTAACGAATGTTGGATGGTAAGAACTATAGTTCAGAGTGCAGATTTGGGTTTGAAATGTGCAGATGATAGCTTGTATGAAGTTTGGTCGCAAACAAAAAACTTGAAAATTTCAGTGAAAATTTGAGCAGAGCTTCGCCAGCAAAGGTAACAAATGACTCAAATTCAGCCCTTATATAGCGGAATTTAGAGTGCGTATTAGGTGAAATCCACTTTCCCTTGATCAGTTCCACCCAGATTATGGCAAGGACCTTCTTCACAAAATTCTAAGACTTTAGAGAAGTCTACGAGAGTTCAGAAGGTGATTTGACTGCCCTGCAAAGGTTCTGCAAGGGTTCAGACTGTCTGCAAGGGTTCAACTCTCGTAGGAGGTGATCTCTCGCACAACATGTACCTGTGGTTGGATTTTCAAGATCAGACCATGTGTGTAGGCTAATTTCACTACTATGATTTCATTTATGCCCCTTGTGAAGGTCGATAGGATGATCTTGATGCTCTGCGAAGAATCTGAAGATTCAGCCTCTGGGAACCCTCGCACACACTCAAAAAATGAAGATTTCTCCATCAAGAACTCTCGCATAGATTTTTATGGATGCATCTAGGTCAAATCTAGTGACTATCCAAGTTTCAAGAGCTATCTCCTAGGGGATCTCCAGAAATCATGAAAAAAGTGCTCTTTTAGAATGTTTTTTTGACAAGATTTGAGATTTTCTGATTTTTAACTTTTGCAAACTGATAATCAGCTTCATCCATGCTTGATTTGACTCTTGGTAGTTCTCTAGAAGTTTTGATGGATATTTGGTAATAGATCCATCAGTTTTGGTTGAATTTTGTCCTTAATTTGCCATAGTTACTGAGATCGAGGTCTCTGATTTGCAATTTTAGGAGACTTATTGGCATAATATGATGATCTGCTTTCTTCTTGATCCTATCTAGATCTGGATCCCTCTTGGATCCTGATGGATTTTTTCAATCTTGCCAGATCTGGCCGAATATTGATGGATCTAGCTTGATTTTGCTTGATCTTCTTAGATCTAGTTGTGATGGCCTAGCAGAATAGCTTTTCGTAACGTGCCACCACCAATCTGGATCTATCTCACTACGGTGGCCAATACTTGTGCAACAGGCTACCGTTGATGGGTGTGTCAAATGGTGTCCCTTATAGCTTCTCTAGATTCACCGCTCCATGATTAAGAATTTCTTTGATCCGATAAGGACCTTTGCCTGTGAATTTTAGTTATCCCTTGATCACCTTGGTTTTATACATGACCAGAAACTTTTTGAACAAAGATCCTTCTTTTGTAACCTACGATCGTGCCATGCTTTGCGTCTTTTCTTTTCAGCTGCCAATGCATGCACAACTAGTGTGAAAAATACAGATCCTAAGTGGATCTAAACTCCAAGATCATTGGCTTGAATGCTTGCACTCCAAAATAGCATTATACAGTCCATAATACATCAGCCTATCACTTTTGGAAAGCACCTAAGATCATACACAATAGCTTGAAGACAATACACACAACAATGCTCTCAATGGAGGAAGAAACAATGACAATGATCTATTGATCTCAATGAAGCATACAAAAGGTTTCTCCAACCTGTTCTCCACGACTTCCCTACTATTTATGGATGAGGAAGATGACTCTCTCTCCTCTCTCTAGAAGGTACTTGACCCTAGATATTCCCTATATAGGAAAAATAGCTAAAAATGGCTTATATGACCAAAATACATCAAAATGGTCTCATTTTGAAGGGTATGAAGTTTGACACTTCATCATACTGAAAAAATACAGTAAATAAAAACATTGTGGCCTGGTTCACACGTGTGAAACTCCAGAACCAAAACTATTTACAATTTTAGCCAATTTAGGCCTCAAACTAGCTAGGAAATGTTGACAATTTTCACACTCCCTCTTCAACATTGGATGCTAGTTTCAACATAGTCTTTGAGCACATTCCAAGATTAGATCTATGCATTAAATATAGGTCCTTTCCCAATGGTTTGGTGAAGATATCAGCCACACACTCCTTTGAAGAGACATGTTGAAGCTCCACCTCTTTGGCAATGACTTGATCTCTCACAAAATGGTGAGCAATCTCAATGTGCTTGCTCCTTGCATGAAAAACAGGATTGCTTGCCAAGCTTTGGGCTGAAAGGTTATCACAAAGTATGATTGGAGTCTTCTCTGGTTCCAGCAAGTGAAGATCCAATAACATCCTCTTGATCCAAAGAATCTCCTTGGTGCATGTTGTTAATGCCTTGTACTCGGCTTCGGTGGAAGATAGAGAGATAGTTGGTTGCTTCTTTGATAGCCATGAGACCACTCCATCTCCAAGATAGATTGCAAAGGCACTTGTTGACTTCCTATCCATTTGATCACCTACAAAATCTGAATCTGAAAATCCACAAAGGTTAGGTGTAGTACCTCCATACAAGATGCCAAAATCTCTAGATCCCGAGATGTATCTAAGTACTCTCTTTCCTAGCTTCCAATGAGCCTCACTAGGATCTTGCATAAATTGACTTAGTTTACCAACCACAAAGCTTAGATCAGGTCTTGTGATGGTTAACCATATAAGAGATCCTATTAGCTTTCTATAGAGAGTAATGTCCTTGAAGGATCTTTCATTACTTCTTGTAGTTAGCTTTACATTTGATTCCATAGGAGTAGAAACAACTTTACAATCTTCCATATGAAACCTTTTTAGAATAGAGTTAACATACTTTTCTTGACATATGAATGTAGATTTAGAAGTTCTAATAATCTCTATTCCTAAGATATAATGAAGTTTACCAAGATCTTGAATTTCAAACTCTCTTTTGAGTGCCATCTTGATTTCATCTATATCTAGATTGTTACCACCACTTAAGATAATGTCATCAACATAGATCAAAAGTAAAGTGATATCATTTTCATTCAATCTAAAGTAGAGAGAATGATCATACTCACTCATAACAAAGTTTTGAGAAAGTAAGAAGGAATTGAGCTTAGCATACCAACTCCTTGGTGCTTGCTTTAGCCCATACAAACTCTTTTGGAGATAGCACACATGATTAGGCTCATCATGTGAAACATAGCCCTCGGGTTGCTCCATGTAAATATCTTCTTCAAGATCACCATTCAAGAAGGCATTAGTAACATCCATTTGCCACATATCCCAATCATAAAGAGTTGCAAGAGAGATTAGGATTCGAATAGTTACCATCTTTGCCACGGGTGCAAAGGTCTCATCATAGTCAATACCATATTCTTGAGCATACCCCTTTGCCACCAACCTTGCCTTGTACTTGTTGATTGATCCATCTTGATTTGTCTTGATCTTGAAGATCCACTTACAACCAATTGCCTTCTTGTCCTTTGGAAGCTTTACCAACCTCCATGTGTTGCTTTTGATGAGTGCTTGATGCTCATGATCCATGGCTTGGATCCATTCCTTCTTTTGAATTGCTTCACCTACACAAGTTGGTTCATCAAAAGAGGTAAGAAAAGCAAAGTTAGAGTTGTCCACCACTTGCTTTCCTTTTTCATCATAGGTTAGCCTTGATGGCTTAGCCCTTTGCCTTTGAGTCTTCCTTGAAGTTTGCTTTGGAGTGGCATCTCCATCTTCATCCAAGACATCTTGCACATCATGATGATTAGTAGGCACATCAACATCAACATCAACAACATTGGAAACATTCTCTTCATGAAAGATGACATCCCTACTTATGACAACTTTCTTTGTAGAAGGAATGTACACTTTGTAAGCCTTGCTTACTTCACTATAGCCAACAAACACACCCTTCTTTGATGAAGGATCTTCTTTAGTTCTATCATCAAGTGTGATATTGACAAAACATGTACATCCAAAGATCCTACAATGCTTGACACTCGGCCTTCTACCATAAAGAACCTCATGAGGAGTTTTACCATCCAAGGAAGCACTTGTCCATCTATTACATAGATAGTTAGCACATGCTAAAGCTTCCCCCCAAAAAGACTTAGCAAGATTAGCATGTAGTCTCATTGCCTTGGCACATTCACAAAGGGTTCTATTCTTCCTCTCGGCCACTCCATTCTGTTGTGGAGCCCTAGGACTAGACATCTCCCTCTTAATCCCATGTGCTATACAAAAGTCTTTGAACCTATTTGAGGTGTATTCCCCTCCATTATCAGATCTTAAGCATTTGATCTTTGTATTGAATTGGTTTTCCATTTCATTCTTGAACTTGACAAATGCAGCAAACACTTCATCCTTACTTTTAAGAAGATAGATCCAAGTATACCTACTAAAGTCATCAATGAAAGTTGCATACATCTTTGCCCCACCATTGCTAGTTGTACTAGAAGAATGAATATCAGAATGCACAAGTTGAAAAGCTTCTTTAGATCTAGAAGTAGATCTAGAATAAGCAAGTC
The DNA here is from genome assembly GCA_029204225.1 of Diphasiastrum complanatum. Lineage (NCBI taxonomy): Eukaryota > Viridiplantae > Streptophyta > Lycopodiopsida > Lycopodiales > Lycopodiaceae > Diphasiastrum > Diphasiastrum complanatum. The sequence continues at coordinate 28,594,726 of CM055101.1, forward strand.
TATGAGATTTGGACAAGGCACAATGTTCACAAACACTATTGTTTGCAACAAGACTTTTAGGGAGACCAAGAACAAGCTCTTTCTTTGCCATTACCTCCAAAGATTTGAAGTTGGGATGGCCCAACCTCTTGTGCCAAACTTCTTGGTTTGTCAATTGCTCCCTAGCCATACATCCTTCATGATTAGAGATCACACATGCATCAAGCTTGAAAAGTTTACCATGCCTCCTACCTTGAGCAATCAAGGATCCACATTTACTTATCAAACATGCATCTCCAATGAACTCCACATCAAGTCCTTTGTCAATCATTTGACTTACACTAAGCAAATTCTTAGTGATTGAAGGAATGTACAAAACATTTTCAAGATTTGCTTTCCTATTTGTTGAAAGGGAAATAGGAATAGTGCCTATGCCTTTGATGTCACATTGACCATCATTTGCAGTGTAGATGATGTTACCTTCTCCCTCATAAGACAATAAGGATGTAAAGTATTCCTTATGTCTTGTCATGTGAGATGAGGCTCCACTATCAATCCACCAAGGATCATTATCATCTATGTTGGCTAACAAACTTGAAGTCATAACAAGTGATTCACATGTGTTATGTTCTTCCTCATCTATTGTAAGATTTCCTTGCCTCTCTCCTTGCTCTCTTTTCTTCTTATAACATTCATTTGCAAAATGACCTTTTATCCCACAATAAAAGCACTTGAACTTTTACTTATTGTTCTTAGTAGAAGAGGAAGAGGAAGAGTGATCATCATGATCAAAGTTACCACCTTTGGACCATTTCCCTTTGCCTTTACCTTTGCCCTTGAATTTGCCTTTTGTGAAGAAAGCCTCTTCACCTCCACCTTGCAAGGATGCACCATCAAGCTTTGATTGCAACCTATGTTCTTCAGCCAATAAGATTTCTTGCAAGTCAACCACACTTGGCAAGACTCTTTGAATGGCAAAACTTTGCACAAGGTTAGCATGTTCATTTAGCAAACCATTCAACATAACTTGGACTATTTCACCATCTTTTATGTTCTCATCAATGCATGCTAAATCATCACTTAGGGACTTAACTCTCAAGATAAATGCATGAGCACTTTCACCCTCTCTTTGCCTACTAGAAAATATTTGTCTCCTTAGGGTCAATATCCTAGATGTGGAATTTGATTCAAAGAGCTTCTTTAAGGCATTCCATGCCTCACTTGCACTTTGACACTTTCCAACTTCCTTGAGAAGTTCATTTGTAACATTCATTTTAATGATATGAAGAGCCCTTTTGGCCTTCTTATCAAACCTTTGTTGCTCTTGAAGTGTGAGAGGTTCTCTTCAATTTCTGCAACTATGTCCATGAGTTCATTCAACTCAAGTAAGGACTCCATCCTCACTTTCCAAGTAGAGTAGTTTGATGAACTCAACCTTTCACTAGACTCTAGCATGATCCCACCATTGGAAGCCATGATTCTAATGTTTCTTCAACTTTTAGGTTTTGTCCTAAAGCACTTAGCACTCACTTTTCTCTCAACAAATGATAGATAAAGAGATCTATGAAGATTTAGGACCCTAAAACACTTCTATCTTGAACCTAGATGGTTTCCAAGCATAGAAAGGAAGATTGAAACACATGCAACACTTTGCACACACTAAGAATGGATTACAAAATCAAACCAACCTGAACACACTCTTGCTTAAGCTCTCAAACTTTCCAACAAGTGACCAAATCAAGTTATGGTGTGAAGAGTTACTTGCATTCTTAGAAAATACCCAAAACTAGGATGCCAAGATTACCTAGTAATGAACAAACTTGATCAACATATGATCAACACACTAAGATATTGATTCAACCTGTAAAACCACATGTAAACCACACTTCTAAAAGTTTATAAACTCCAGCAAGTGATAAATACAAGATTTAGAGGTGAATGAATGAGCACACTTAGTGAATCACAAGACTAGCTTCACTATCTTGTCAAATCTTGGTGTTTAGATGTAGATCTAAGATCACTTCACATGAGAATGTTCCTCAACCTGTTAAGAACCTGAAAACACACTTGCATAATGGTTAACACCTTCCAGCAAATGCTCCAATCAAATTACATAAGGAGAGTTACTTACATGCTCAACAAAGTACACCAAAATTTATGCCAAAATTGATGACAATCTTTACAATATGCTCTTCACAATGGAGCTTACAATATGTTCACCCAAAAAAGGGGATCTTTCATCCAAATGGGAGATTTGCTCAGCCTTTAGGAGAATTACAACTCACTCAAAAGAGCATTTGTCATCCACTTAAGGAGAAGTTTCATCCACTTAAGGAGAGTGTTCATCCAAGAATGGAGATTGTCAACAATAGGATTGAAAAGAACATTGTTAGTATTGAATATGCACAAGCCTCACAATCACAAATGATTAGGTGTTATGATCTGATCCAAAATAGTTTCTTTTCAGCCTCTGATCTTCAATAGACCTGAAATATGCTTTTGATCCACAAGTTCAACTCACAAAACAAAGGTTAGTAAGATTTGATCAACAAAGCAATGCAAAATCATGCTAGAACTTGATCAAACATCCAAATATCACCAAAAATGGAATACTTACTGTAAATAGAAGCCAACCAGCTCTGATACCATGTGAAAAATACAGATCCTAAGTGGATCTAAACTCCAAGATCATTGGCTTGAATGCTTGCACTCCAAACTACATAAGCTAGGAATTGGCAACACATTCTATGCTACCTAGAATGCAAAGAACTTGATCAAAAAGCATTTATCACAAATGGAAACTTCCATAAACATCAAGTGCGGCCCAAAATAGCATTATACAGTCCATAATACATCAGCCTATCACTTTTGGAAAGCACCTAAGATCATACACAATAGCTTGAAGACAATACACACAACAATGCTCTCAATGGAGGAAGAAACAATGACAATGATCTATTGATCTCAATGAAGCATACAAAAGGTTTCTCCAACCTGTTCTCCACGACTTACCTACTATTTATGGATGAGGAAGATGACTCTCTCTCCTCTCTCTAGAAGGTACTTGACCCTAGATATTCCCTATATAGGAAAAATAGCTAAAAATGGCTTATATGACCAAAATACATCAAAATGGTCTCATTTTGAAGGGTATGAAGTTTGACACTTCATCATACTGAAAAAATACAGTAAATAAAAACATTGTGGCCTGGTTCACACGTGTGAAACTCCAGAACCAAAACTATTTACAATTTTAGCCAATTTAGGCCTCAAACTAGCTAGGAAATGTTGACAATTTTCACAACTAGTAAGCGTGTTTCATAGAGTTTATGCAGAGCTTCGTGGCGTAGTTGTAGAGATTTGGATTCATTAAGGCATTGCGTTGTGGCAATCCTTAATGAAGGGACTAAAAACTCTACTGGCATTACAGCATCCTGACCATATACCAATTGGAAAGGTGTTTGATCAGTGCTTCTCTTATATGTTGTCCTGTATGCCCACAGAGCAGCATGCAACTTATGTTCCCAATCTGATCTGCTAGTTTCAACTATTTTTGTGAGCATGCTACACAACATCTTATTGGATGATTCCGCTTGCCCATTACCGCAAGGATAATAAGGCATACTAGTTCTATGGATCATGAAGAATTCCTCCAATAGGACTTTGATGGTCTCATTGATGAAATGACTTTCGCAATTGCTGACTAGCTCCACCGGACATCCAAAGCGCATAATGATATTTTCATAAAGGAACTTGGTAGTGGTCCTAGCATCAGCTACTCTTACCGCCTTGGCTTTGAACCACTTGGTGAGGTAGTCTGTGGCTACGATTATGTTTCAAGCCTGGGTACTCCTTGCTACAGGGTGAATTGGACCGATGTAATCCAATCCCCACTTTTCGAATGGTGCTTGGGCTAAGACCGGGTGCAGTAGGTCATAATTCAATCTCATTGGTCTCCTTGCCCTTTGGCACACATCGCATTTCTCAGGTATTCCTCTGTATCCTTATGAATCGTTGGCCACCAACATCCTGATTGTAGAATCTTGCGAACTGTAATGTCGGATGCAAAATGGCCTCCACCCATGCCTTCATATGAGAGTGAAATGATTTGGGTGGTCTCATGTGGAAGAATACATCGTCGAAGAATCCCATCTGGTCCTCTTTGATACAATTGGCTGGCAATCAGCTGATAAGGTCTAGCCTTCATGATCAATTTCCACTGATTCGTCTCTGGTAGTGATTTGTCTAGTTGGCCCTGCATTAGATATTCAACAATGTCAGTAGCCCATTTTGGTACAGTGTCCACGTAAAATAAGGCAGCATCGGCCAGCTCATCGTTGGGTTGGGTTGCAACCTCCGTCCCCTTGATTCGTGACACATGATTTGCCATGTAGTTTTGTTTTCCCTTGCAGTCTACTATCCGAAAATTAAACTCCAACAACATAAGTAGCCATCTGGTGATTCTCCCGGTGTTGCCCAAGAAAATTTTCAAATTTTTTGCAAATATTTTTTGAATGCCGCCTGCATGACATGCTGAAAAGTTCTTGGGGCATTGCAAAGTCCAAATGGCATCACTTTATAGGCATAGATTTCCCATTCCGTGGCAAATGCTGTTTTGTGTTGGTCTTGGGGGGCTATTTTCACCTGGTTGTAGCCGTTGAAGCCATCTAAAAAATTGTAGGCTTCGGCGCCAGCTACTCTGTTGAGGACACTTTCCATAAATGGTAAAGAAAAATGATCCTTTTTGGTGACTGCATTTAGCGCCTTTAGATTCACACATATTCGCATTTTGTTGTTCTTCTTGGTTACTATAACTATCGACGATATCCATTCTATGTGCACGATTTCATAAATGAAATCTGTATCTAACAGCTTTTGCAACTCCTGCTTGATAAGCTCTGTGTAGTTCGGATTGCAGCATAGTAATGACACACCTTAGGGACTGTTCCATCCACCAAGGGTATGGTGTGTTGGACTACTGTTGGTGGAATGCCCTTAAGATCACTATAACTTTAGGCAAAACAGTCTTTATACTCCACCAACAATGATCATAGTCTCTTGAACTATGTGGGCATTAACTGCTCTCCCACATGCACTATCTTTTCTTCTTCACCTAGCTTGGCAAGGTTCATCGGCTGTGTTTGTGCAGGTCCCTCAAAGACTTGTTCTGCTGGTGCCTGACTTTGATCAGGTTCTCTCTGGGCTTGCGGCATCATAATTACCACGTCGTTCAAGGTATAATTCTTGAAAGTCAGACATCTCGTGAACTAGAGCTCGTCGACATTCCTCTTTTAGCATATTGATCTTAGCCGACTGGTCATCTTTTGATTTTTTGTCATCTGAGTAGAGGATGATGTTGTATTTGAGTCCATCTTGATTGACTTCAAGGAATCCAACACCTTCTTTTTGTCCTTTTTTGTCATTTTGGTGGATTCGTCCTTGTTGTCTTTCATCGGAACTGACGTGACATTCGCCTCATGGTTGCGAATATCAACATCCACTGTAGCTATAGCCTCCTTGAGTAGATCACTCCATCGGATCACCTGGTTGTAGTGTTGTTTCAACTGATTCTTCTTATTCGCAGGTGCCTTTGGTGGATCGATCCTTGAGACCTTCGCCATAGCAAACTTTTGCGGCGGTTGAGTTGGTACTTTCTTGTTTCCGTAACGATCTGGGTCCATGTGGTGTAGGATCTTCTCATCAGTTAGCTCAATCTCCTTATTATAAGTTAGAGCATGTTGCCAAGGGACTAAATCATCGTCCACTGGGTTCTCAATAGGTTCCCCTGATAGCCATCCTACGTTTATCATATTCACCCGAAATGTGATTGGTGTGTCCATAGTGTAACATCTGGGTGAAGATATGTTGGGTTCTGAATCTGATTCATATTGACATGTCCGGTAGTCAATAGTTGCTAATGCATCCGTCCATCTCACGACATTTGTCTCTGAATCATAGTAACCACCCTTGGTTGGCCTTGGGCGATTAATCGTGTGATCTGTCATGGATGATCCATCATCAGCTTTGGGTGCAATAGGTTTCATCGCCCATGTGGTTGGATCAACCTTTACAGCCTGCTCTCTGTTCTCAAAGATGAGTTTCCTTGTACCCCAATTGTGTACTACTTGTGCAGTCCTCAACCACGGTCTTCCTAGTAAAACACGATATGCAGTTAAAGATTCAGGTATATCCATGGCTACAAAAGTGATCACAAACTGCATGCCTGCTATTTTGACAGGGATATTGGCAACTACACCCTTTGGTTTTACACATGATTGATCTGCTAGCTTGATGGCGAATCTTGCTGGCTTTAACCCTTGTAGACCCCATTTTTCATATAAAGTAGTGGAGATTAAATTGACACCTGATCCTCCATCTACTACTGTTGTCTCATCCTCGTATCTCTTGTGTTTGATTGGCAAGGTGATGTTGTGTTTCTCACTTTCCCACGCTGCCCCGATGTGGAGGACGTTACTTGTTTCTTCATAGCCCTTACAATATATGGGCTCAAGCGCTACTGGCTCCTCGTCCGTTTTAGCCCATTCAGCCAAAAGGCTTTTAGCTTGTGGCGCAATCCACAATAATTGTTAGAAATCCATAATTCATAATATGGATGGACAAACTAGGATTCGAACCCAGGATCTCCCTCATACCGGATGGGATGCTCTACCACTGAGCTATCTGCCTTGTTTGATAATTCTCTCTAGAGTGTGGATTGATATTCCAACACCCCCCCCTCAAGTCACACTTGGTTGGGGTCCTAGCTGTCACCTGCCCCAGAACTTGGGCCACCTAACCATGGCTTTGACACCATGAACTGTTGGGTCTAACTTGGCTCTAATACCATGTTAGAAATCCATAAATCATAATATGGATGGACAGACTAGGATTCGAACCCGAGACCTCCCTCATACCGGATGGGATGCTCTAACACTGAGCTATCCGCCCTGTTTGATAGTTCTCTCTAGAGTGTGGATTGATATTCCAACATGATATCAATCCACACTCTAGAGAGAACTATCAAACAGGGTGGATAGCTCAGTGGTAGAGCATCCCATCCAGTATGAAGGAGGTCCTAGGTTCGCATCCTAGTCTGTCCATCCATATTATGATTTATGGATTTCTAACATGGTATCAGAGCCAAGCTAGACCCATCAGTTCATGGTGTCAAAGCCATGGTTAGGTGGCCCAAGTTGTGGGGCAGGTGACAGCTAGGACCCAAATCAAGTGTGGCTTGAGTGGGGGGGGGGGTGCTGTTGGAATATCAATCCACACTCTAGAGAGAATTATCAAACAGGGTGGATAGCTCAGTGGTAGAGCATCCCATCCGGTATGAGGGAGGTCTTGGGTTTGAATTCTAGTCTGTCCATCCATATTATGATTTATGGATTTCTAACAATAATTCTCCTAAAGGTAAACTAACACGGCTTGCCAATAAGATTGTGAGCCTTTTAGTGCGCGGTTCCTCGGGCTCCACCATGTGAAAAGGTGGTTCATGATGATGCAACCGATTGTTCTGATCAGTGCGTAGTGGCGAGCCCGCTTGCAGTTTCTATTTGCCATCAGTTGGAGGTTCTGTAGTATTGTCCCTTTCTTGCTCTTTTTCCTCCGCTTGGGCTCTCTGTACCCAGTGTCGTATTTTCTGGTACTGTCTTCTTTCTCCCCTCACATTCAGATATGGCGCTGAAGTTGAGGGCTGGTCATCAGTGACCGATGGTGCTGGTGAGGGAGCCACTTCCTTCCTCTTCTGTGCTCGCATAACAGCTAACACAGGAGCATGGAGTTGTTGCCCTTCCGGTGGCATCCCCGCTGGAACTGTTGGTTGTTGTATTGCAATGAAGTTTAGCGGTGCACTGGTTCCAATCTCAATGGACAATTTTTGTAGCAGTGTCCATAACCACATTCTCGTCAGAAGGATGTATATTGTCCTTTGTAAGGACATTCTGCAATTCTGTGTCCTTCGCCACATCCGTAGCAGCCGTAGTACCTCCCGCTTTGACGCTGAGTTTGAGCTGCATAGGCTGCAACATATTCATTTATGGCAGGATCCATAAATAGCTCGTCCGGTCCATACCATTGCTGCTGCTCAGGTTGAGGTGGTACTTGCACCTCTGGTTCCGCTGCTATCAGGGTTACATGGGCCACTTGTTGATTGACTGGCCCAAGTGGTGCAGGTAAGGCCATACATTGTTGCTGATTTGGTGCGCTGTACCGCGATGCCACGTTTGATGCCCATTGATGATATGGATAAGAAGTTTGATAAGGACTTCTCTATTGTTGAACAATCTGGGGGTTAAACGAGCAAAATGTCGTATCGTGCGATGTTGCATTGCACAGATGGCAAAATCTATGTGTCAGACTCAGATTTCGCTTTAGGACTGGACACTCGTTTGCTGTATGGTTTTGCATGCACACTGAATACCATACATTCTCCCGTCGTGGATACTGTAGCTGGGTTGGTTCCAGTTGATGTGGCATTGCTGTTACAGCTCCTTGTAAGGCTTTCAGTTTATGATCAAACTATGCCGTAAGTTGCTTGATCTGCTGTTTGTGTAATTTTGTCATTTGATCCAACAACAATTCTATGGATAGAGCGGATGCATTCGATGATGACGATGCTATTGAGAGAGTAGGAGTGTAGGTGGATGGATATTTGTTGTCAGATCCCTCATCCTCTTCTCCTGGTGGCATCTTCCATAGCTTCTTGCAGAGTAGCATACTGCTTCCGTCGTTTCATTTCTTTTCTGATAGTTTGTGGTAGTCCGGCTAGAAACCACATGATCACCGCATGATCGGGAGTTAGGGCTGCACTTCACTTGGATCGTAGATGTTTGACCCGTTCAATATAGTCTCTGACCCTTTCTTGTTCTCTCATCTTGACTTTACTCAACAGGAGAAATGGGTCTTCCAGGAACTTCCTTGGTTTAAAGCGCGTATTGAGAGCCGCTTTAACCACTTCCCTGGTAGATTTTTCTTCCTCTGACAGGTTGAAAAACCAATCTTGAGGCACTGTCAATAAGGACATGAAGAACAACATCAGCATTTTCGCAGGTGTCCGTTCGCCATAGATTTCACAAGCTTGCTTGTAGATCTGGAGGAATCGGATGGGATCTGATGATCCATCGTATTTTGGTATTTCCATCTGTGGTGCTCTCCAGACTGCTTGCAAGGGAGCGACAGGTACAAGTTGGCCCATTGGTTCCATTGGTGTTGGTTCCGGTTCTGCCTCTTGTTGCGCAGCTACTAATCTGGGAAGGTGTGGTGTTTGATTTGCTATCCTTCTTGCTACTGATCGTCCAGATCTCAGATTCATCCGATGGTGGGTTCCAAAGTAGTTGGATCTTGCTTGTATGGTGGGATGCAGTCTGGATCTTAAGGATCTGATCAATCTGATTGGCCGAAAGTGAAATTTAGGCCTTGTACGATGGTTTTTCCTTGATAACTTTTTACTCCTTGCACTGATTGACCTAAGATTCTGACAATAGCTAGATCTGATGCAGATCTTTCCACTGATCTTGTTTGCAAGGATTCTCTTGTGTGAGGGTTGGCTGTGCGAGGAATCTTTAGCTATTTTTGCAAATGAAAAACTTGATATCTCTTAGATTTTTGGGAAGTAACTCTCTCAAGGAGCACAGTAGCTGAATCTGGGTCAGATTTCACTATGGAAATCTTTACAAGAGTTAACTCTCGCACTAAGTAAAAATTTCACTGTATGCGAGGGTCCAGAACCACTATTTTGGCTTGATCTTCGCCAAATCTCTATACTAACTCTCGCAGGCTTCTTCACTGATGGAAATTAACATTCTAAATCGATTGAGGTGATCTGCAAGAGTTTTTACTAGAAATATTTGCTGGATCTTCACTTTTTAGTGATTTTTTAATACTTAAATCCAATTTTCTGCTCACTAAAATCAAAATAACTCTCGCAGGCTTTTCTATGTCCTGTTCTCATTGAGATGGAACTTCAGAATCCTTTGCGAGAGTTCTTGCCCACTGGAACTGAAAATTTTGGTGTTTGTGAGGGTTCTCTGGTACTTTCCCGTCTTTTTTTCACTGGGAACTCTTGCACAAGCACTCAGACATCAAACTAGCTCTCGCAAGCTTCTCTGTGTTTTGGTCTCACTGAGATGGAACTTCAGAGGGCTCTGTGAGAGTTCTGGTGAAGATTTGAATTTTTTTGGATTTTTTTCAAGGGTTTTCTTGAATTTTTTATGATTTTTCTCTGATTTTTGCAATCTGCTTGGAACTAACTCTCGTAGGCTTCTATGCAAGTATGGGACAGTACCCTGGAGCTGCTGCCAGTCAGGCAAGGGTTAACTCTCACTGGTTTTGGAGATATTAAAATCTGATGAGATTTTAGGCTCTTTTTCCCTCCAAAATACAGATTGGTGTGTTTTTTGGGCTTTTTGGCTGGTGGGTTTGGGTTTCAAGCCCTTAAAGGCTGTTTAGGGCCTCCTCTACCCTCTCACACCTCCTTCGCTAGCTATGAACAGTCCGAACACAAAAAAAAACAAAAAACAAACTCTAAACTCCCAAAAATCTACCTAAAACTACTCTAAAAAGCAAGAAATAGCTAAAATGCAGCTACACTAGTTAGTGGAAACCTATCCCTGACAATGGCGCCACTATAGGGTCTTCGATCCGACGTTGTAGTATCCCTCCCGCCTGTCAACAAGGGTTAGTTCACTGGATAGGCACCTAACTATGCATAGATGCTACTTTTAGTGAGTTCCCTATTTTTTATCTAACTCTACCTCCACTAACACTACTCACACTAACTCTACTCTCCCTAAACTAACTTCATCATGATTGTTGGTGAAAGGCAAGGGTAGAATAGAAGAGGAAGAAGGGGAAGAGAGAAAGAGAGAGATAGAGTTGAGGCGGAGGTTAGCTCAAAATCTCAAGATGCATGCTAATGGAAAAGCCATAACTATCAAAACAAGAACATAGAAATGCAAAAACTAGAAACACACAACAAAAAGCATTAGCATGAGTGCTTAGCAAATGAGGATGCTTGGCTCTCCAAATTGGTAGAGTTTCGCCCTTCTCATTAAGCATGGAAATAGAGTACAAATAATGCTTTTTTATAAAATGGGGAAGGCCCTTGCTCCAAAATCCTATTGGCTAATATTCACATTGATCCTATCCATTCATCTTGGACCCAACTTGATCCAAGGGTCAACAAAAGGATTCATGTGAGTCCCAAATTGGACCCAACTAATCTCTAAGTTTAAATTTGACTTTGGGCCTAAAGTTTTATTTTACTTACAAAGGCCCCAAGTCTATTATTTTAATTACAACTTAGCTTGTTTGCTCATTGGGCCATGGGCTTATACGCGCAAGATGCCATGCCCTTGCAACACATTTTATTGGACGATTTTATTTATTTACACTTCGTTGAGAATACTCCCAACAAAGAGAATCACCATTAGACATCTTGTATGTGAAGAATTTCCTTCATAGATGTAACTTAGTAGTTACATCTCTCATGTCATATAGTGAGTTTAGAATGTCCCAAACGTCTTTTGAAGTTTTAGCTTCAGCTTTGTGTCCAATCTGTGTATCTGATATATTGAGGATAATAATCGCGAAAGCCTTACTATTCTTCGATTTTCACTTTGAGTCTTCTGTGTCGTCTTCAGGTTTTATTTCTGTACTCATAACAACATCCCATAACTCGTTGGCAATTAGCAAGGTCTTCATCTTAAATTTCCACAAATGATAATTGGATCCATTCAGCTTCTCTGCAATAAGACCAACTTTACTTTGAGAATCCATTTGGAACTTAGTCTGTCGATTGTATCGATGACGCTAAGATGTAGTAATGCCAACAATAGGAAATCAATTCTCTAATACTGAAACGATGAAAGAAACTGAAGAATATGATATCAATTTGATATTGTGAAAGATATCAAGTATTAGAGCTTTCGCTCTGACATCAAAATAATATTAGGCCCTAAAGAAGAATCAACGCTCTGGTACCATGTCGGAAAGAGGTATGTGAAAGATAGGTCGAATAAGATTCGAATAAAAAGAATTGAACGACAAGGAAGAAAAACTTATCGTTCACAGCGGAATAGACTATATTCCTCTTTCTTGATCTCGAATCATCTAACAATGTATTCATTGTACATCTACCATTCTGTCATCGTAGTTCAACTACTCCCTGAGTACAACAAAGTACTTAGTTAGATGACAAACATTTATTGTAATTAGATACAAGAATGAGGTATATAAATACACCTTCATCACACACTCTACGTGATGCTTCACCAACATAGCAAATGATATTGAGTATCCAAAATATGCCTCCATTCTGGTTGTAACATTTCATTGTTGTGTTGTTAACGATTTTAGTGTAATATAGCAGCAACACGCTTTTCATCTGGGACTAACGTAGATGTTTGCATGTTGTGATTTGAATACACCTTTCACTGTTTATTCACGCTCGTTCACTCACTTTGATCAGAACACGGACGTTTACGACTCCTCAATTTTTGATCAGACGACGGTTGTCTTTGACGCTTGAGGAACTTGCATTATCATACTGCTTTATCACTTTGATATTATGGTCTGAACTTCTTATCAAAATACATTTATAGTAATACCACACACCATCTCCAATCTCTTCGGCGGACTATACTCATTCATCTGTTTGAGTATGAACTAATTTTTAAGATCTTGTGTTAGTAGGAATGCTTGAGCTGTGATCACATTTTGCATTTACATTCTTTCAGTTTCTTTTTACTTTCAGTAGCCCATAACAACAAGAGAGCTGTTTCGCAAATACTTTTCACTCTCTTCTTTATTCGCGTCCTACTGCTCCCCTCACATTTTCTCCCACAAAAAGCATAAACAGATTCAAAGAAAACATGAGAGATGGAACAAGGAGAAGAGCAAGGACATCCAAATGCAACTTGGTAGAGTTTTCACCTTCTTGATTGAAAATAAGAAATGAATTACAAATCATCTCTATTTATAGTGAATTCTACGGCCCTTGGCCTCAAAGCCTATTGGCCAATTCCTACCTCCCTAATTATTTGAATTTGAATTTATAATTTGAGGGAGAACCCACTTTTATTCACCAACTTGACTATTTGGCCCTGTGACATGTCATTTCCGCAATTTGGCTTCAAGTCCTTTTATTAACTGCTAATTATTTTAATAGGTATGTGATCATCGGGTTGGACTTACACACACAGGGTGCCAAATCTCTCTCACTTGATAACTTTATAATAAATGAATAATCTAATTAGTGTTGCCTTGATATCCACAAATCCTCCAACAATCAAGGACCCTGATCGTTTACTACACTTATATTCAATTACTTTTAATATTCCTCTACATGCATAAAGCCTCGTCAATCACCATGCATTGTTGCACATGTTCTAATTGGAGTGTCTGGGCCATCACAAGGTTATAAATTACATTTTTGGCCTAATTCAAAATGATGAGGTGTAACTAATAAACTCGTACATTGGAGTGCCAATATCCATGCCAAGGATTATTCCCAATTCTTTGAACCAGACATGGACATAACACTTATGATCTTTCTAGCCCATTCATTCTATCTTGTGCTAGCTGTTGTAAAGCTACCTTTACAAGCTTTACTTCCGGCGCCATCGGCGCCAGCTATGCCCCCGGCGCCAGCAGTGCCCTTGCTGCTCCCGGCGCCGCTCCCGGCGCCGCTGTGACCAGAATCCAGCCGGCGCCAAGTTCCTATGGCTGAAAGTCTTTGATCGGTTCTAGCGAAGTCCAGAGAGCTCAGATCGATGTGCAATCACCTCACACGATCTAGGCATGATTAAAGGAAGCCTGGGGATCAATAAAATCTAGAGAGAGAAAATGACTTTCTAGAAAGAGAAAATCCTAGAGAGAGAAAAACGTGCTTTACCAGCTTGGGTAGAGTGCTTGGTATGAGGGGGGGTGCCGAATCACACCAATACTATAAGGGAGTGCGGGTTGCGACTCAGGGCGAGCTCCAACCAAGTCTCAGCCTCCCTTGCTGGAATGTTGTCATGGCTCTCGCCTTGGCATGCTAGCGCCTCGGAGACTAGGGTCGGTCACACACTTGAAATGTAACCTTCTCAGATTTATCAATAAAGTGGGATTTTTCTCAAACTGACTCTGATTACCTTCTGGGTTTCAGTGTTCGGTAAAAGCGCCAGTTGTAAGGCCGCTTTCAAAATTTTTAACTTGGCACATAGCTAAGGGTCGTATCTCGAGACGCCAGCGGTATGCCGTCGGGACCATTTGGTCCGTGGCGCCAGCGGTATGCTGTCGGGACCATTTGGTCCAGGAACTGGTTGTTTCCATATCTGTCATGGCTTGTGGTTCTGAGTGTTCCTTGCATGAACGTGAATGGCTGAGTTGGATGGCTTGCTTGGGTGGATGTTACCTGTTTATGGTTGTCCAGTCTGGCGTGGCGCTAGGTTGGCTTCCAGCGCTCATGACGAAGCTTTCAATTGGTTAAGTCTGATGTAAGTCAAACCGCTTGCTTGGAATGGATGTTACTCGTTTGTAACGAAGCTTCGAGTTAGTTAAGTTTGATGTATGTTGGGCGGCTTGCTTGGAGGGAAGTCACCCACATCGGGACCCCCGATCTGGCATGGCGCCAGGTTGGATCTCAATGTTGGTTTTCGGAACTTCAAGTTGGTTAAGTCTGATCGTTGTTGGCGAGTTGGCTGCTTGTATGTCAAGTGGGTTTGGATGGCAAGAGTTGAAGGCTGGAAAGCTAAGTCATGGTTTCCGGCTCCCTTTGGGATGCCTGCGCTTCACTAGCATATCATGGATACTTGCTAGCTAGTGCTTATCCTTATGCTATTCATAGTTGCACTTATTCTCTAAGTGGTTATGGTAGCATGAGATGCCATAGCTAGGATGTTAACAATATTATCGGTATGTAATTCCCATAGTTTGGAGGTGAGTTATACTGAAAATGTGTATAGGTTACTTGATTGGATTTGTTTATTGTCCTTTGTGCAAGCTATTTAGGTTGTTGGTGACTTGTTAGTTTTGAAAGAAGTCTCTACATTATGTCAAGTTCAAGATGCCATTGAAACACCTATGATACAATTGATTAAGAATCAATTTTTTCTCAATTTCAAAAGTTCATCTTTTTTATTCTTTTTTTTTAAGTGTATTGCATATTTTGAATCATTTTGCAAATTTTATTTTTTAGGATATTGTAGCCGTGCTTTTAACCATAGGTCTTTTACTTATGAGGAAACCTATATAAAAGAAATTTTATAAATCTACAATGTTGACCATATCAACAAAAGATGAGAACTTAAATGATTTAAACCATGTATTTCATGCCAACTGGAAATGCATATTGGGTATCTCCTTTGCTAAATGTAAGTATCTAGCTTATTGTATCGTGTTAAACCCTTGTTGTAAAAGAACAATACCCCTTCCTCTTGGAAAAGCTCTATTCTCTTTGTATGGTAGCAAATGATAGTAACTCTCTCATGTTTTTCCATTGAAAATTTAATCTTTCAAATTCCCTTTGTGCCTATTTTATTTGTTTTATTTCTTGCTCTGCCAAATTGACTCCATACTCATCAAATATCTAAATACTATGCATATTAGAATAGTAAACTGATTCTTCGACAAAAGAAAAAACCCATACACATATTGTTGCTTTTTGTTCACATCTATAGACTCCAACAATCGATAACTGGTTGTAAAGCCATTCTTTTCAATGATTGTCAGTATTTTGTAAAATGTAAATTCTTTTCAGCAAGAATAAAAAGTGTATACTGAGATAGGTAGAGCCAAATTGGAGACATTAGTTCATATTGCAATTACAATATGAAGCTGGAAGCTCTCTAGTTTTGGAGCATGCAAAGAGCTCTATGGTGTCCTTTACACACCTACAACCCAATTTGAGCTTGATTTTCCATTACCTCTTACCCAACTTGGCTATGATGGGAACATTGCAAGTAAGTTCCACCAAATGCTATTGAAATCAACAATTTGAAATTTGGTTAAATAATAGTTAACAAAATAGAAAAAAAAATAGATAACAATATTCCTAAAGTTTGAGTTGGATGATATATGTGATGTCAATCTTGAATTTTCATTTTTCATTAAGTGAATAAAAAAAATAACATCTTAGAAGCATTTGTTTTGATAAAAAAAGAGAACCATGCAAGAGAACAAAAAGTTTATCTATTGAAATCTAATTACAATCTACACAAATCTTGTTTTTAGCTTTGCTGTGATAACAATAAGCTATTGTGGTGGTTCTCTCAAAGTTGAGGTGTATTTTTAGATGAGTTTGAGGTCAAACCTGAGTTCATTCTAAAGTCCCATCCTTTAAATTGCAATTTTTTTTTTCCCATTTTTCAACATGCATGGCAAAGTTGTTCATAACCATTCAGATCACCTTGTTTTGTTTTGAATAACTATCAAATATTCTGTGGCTTGACTAATTCTATAGTATCCTTTCATATTTACTAATAGATAATGAAATACAATATGTTATCATTGAAGTCCTTGTAGTTGGTTGACATCCACTTTTTATTTTTATTTCCATTTGTGGTTATTTGCACTTTTTTTTGTGTGACATATGTAGTCACTTGCACTAGTCTATGTAATCTGTTGCATAAATAATTATTGGCACCAAAAATACTTTATGCATAATATTGCATTGTACATCCACGTGAATGCCAAGCCAAAAGGCTCCAAGGTATTCCTTATCAACAATCGCTAGCCAGATTCAAGCCCTCGTGTCGAAGTAGACACACCATCAGGTCTCATTCAACTTGGCTACTACTAAAGATTTAGGGCCCACTTATTTTTTGATGACTTTAGTGTTGTTTTGCATTAGCATCATGTACAATATTTGCACATTCACATTGTATGCATTATCAAAATTTTAAATTGATGCAGAGAGTAATACTACAACACACTACATATTTTATGCGCGCAAGTGTAGAATGTGAGGCCAAATATGGTGCAAGCGCCAAGTCTCTAAATGGAGTAAGAGTCAAGATTAGAACTTGCATCAATATGGAAGAAATTTCCCCCTTCCCCAATTTGTTCCACTCTCCTTGAGGCAATATTAAGTTTAAGCTTGTATAAATTGATATATATCCTTGTGTAAATTGATATATCTCCTTGTGCTGAGCATCAAGTGTGGGTTCTTAGATCTCCATTTTCCATGTTTAGGTCAAGATTGAGGCAATATTAAGGATTTGAGCTTTGGTCTCTACTGCTTGGAGGCTCCTAAATTCTTGTTTTTCCACGTCTAGATTCACACCTAGGCATCTCCTGTTTTCACGGCGAGACCTAGATTCCCGTGAATGCGTAGATTTTAGCTTGGGTCTGCATTGCCACACTTGACACTCCCATGGGACAAGACTCAGGAGCCTAATAGGGTGGACGTCCACGTTTCAACTTCCCACTCTAAGGGAAGACTAACTTGGCAAAACCCTTGACTCTTCCATGTTGACGTTCACTATACATATATATCTAATATTGTATATGCCTGAAAAGTTGAAAGGAACCTGGAGGGGCATGACGCCCGTCAGCGTTCAAACCCTGCTGCGCCGCCTGAGTAAATGTGTATATACATACTACACGTGACAAAATAAATCACCCGGCCTTGAATTTGCAATAAATAAAACCATAAAACTATTGCCACAGGCTTATATAGTCATGGATCCTGTCATAACTCACGAATAAATAAAATGCCTTTATAGTACAGTAAATGGACAGCCCCCCCCCCCTCTCACGCAATATATAAAAAGCTTCTCCATGTACAATTCTGCGTCTACAGCACGCTAAGATTCTCCATTCCTCACCGTTAGATATTTGTAATGCCATCGATATGATGCCACGTGTAAGAGAATCGGCCATTCGATGGCCTCCAAGTGGTGGTTTTGACGCGTGTGGCTCTACGATGTGTTCATATGCTGCTGCCGTCACAGGCCCCATAAAAATTTATTTAGAATAATATAATTTGTTGTTTGTTTTTTAATTAACAAAAGCGTGAAAATTATTTTGGGGTGTTAGTAAAATCGGATTATTAAATGGGAGCAGTCGGTTTGCTTATAATAAAAAAGAACAGTTAGTTGCATTTATTTTTATTAAAATAGAAAAAAATAAACAGTTATTTTTCACTTTTTGCGAAGCTCGCCTGCCGCATAACGAAACTTTTACGGCTATCCGGCGCTGCCACAAAGCCACATTAAGCCCCATGTGGGACCTAGCCTACTTCCCGGCTACAAAAGCCCTCTATTCCTTCCCTTCTCTCTCTCTCTCTCTCTCTCTTTCATGGTCGCTCTCGCTTGCTCGTTCGGCTTTACGGTCTTCCGTGTTTCTTTGGTTCATTCATAGGCGGAGGCAAAGCAGCGAGGAGCGAGCGAGCGAGCGAGCGCAGGATTGATCGATCCATCCATCCATCCAGAGGCAATGGCGAAGGTCCCCAAGCACGGGGCCGTGAACTGCCAGAGCTGCAACGTGCAGCTGTGTTTCGTGAAGACCAGGGCCTTCTTCGAGAGCGCCTACTGTGAGGTTTGTCATGAGATGAATGCCTCACGAACGCGCAGCGCTCTGCAGGAGAAGGAGGAGCAGCTCAAGTTCCTGCGCGGCTGGGACCCGTCCAGCATGCAACCGCCGCACACGGATGTGGTGTTCCAATCCTCTGATGGCAAATTCGTGCAGGCACACAAAGCCGTCCTGGTGAGCGCTCGTTAATCCTTTCGTGAATTAGTTGCGCTCATTATTATCTGCGTATTTGAGGTTGCTTAAGCGTGAAATTCTTGTCGTAACGCTTCTGTTAAGTCCATTACGTACTGAAACGCACTGTCCATCAAAAGGGGCAAACCGCGTTGCCGCTCCCTTAAAGTCTTGCTCGATAAAGAATAAATAAGAATTCGTTATCTTCGAGATTTTTGGCATTAACAACAAAAGTTGTACTGGAGTCTTTTCACCGGATAATTTTAAAAATGTTCCAAATTGTGTGGTGTACAATTCAGTGCGCCACCATGATAATCTAATAATCTGTGTACCAGTTTGAAGCTTTCGTGATAACAAATGTTTTTTGAGCTTTTTAAGATTTATTGGAAAGAAAATACTCAAAGAGCCATCTCCTTTAACATCAATACTGGCCATTAGGAAATTTTATAAGTTATTATAGATTTGATCAGGAGGAGGTTTCAGGCGCGTCTATAGTCTCGCCATCGTTTTCTCCGGTAAATCTTGTGAGATTCAGAAAGATTTAACCAGAATTAAATCGAGCCTTAGTGCCAGGAGGTTAGATTCATCAAACATGCTAGGCTGAGGTTATACAAAAATGGAAGCACACGATGGCTGGTCTGCTACTTACTCTTAATGAAGATTTGAAGCCAATAGGAAGACCACATCGCCAAGCATCCTAATAAGGGGATTCTTTGAAGGACTTTTTTGGATTTCAATCTGCGCAATCTTTGAAGGCTTCCATCCTGGTAATGAAATGGTAGTTTCTAGGATACGGATTAAGCTATCCAAGACTTTATAGAGTAGAAGTGTATTCTGCTGCAATATATCACGATCTACATGCAGAAGCACGATGGCGTGCAAGATCACATTTACAGTGGTCAGTACGTGACTATTTCTTGCCAGTCGAGTGTCAACCCACAGTTTGAGCTGGATGTATGTTTTCCAGAATATTTATGGTATTGACTTGATTGTAACGTCTATAGTGGGAACAAGATTAGCTAAACAAAAGTAAAGGCTTCTTCAAGCAAGAAACAATTATGGCTTACCAACATTATGTACCTGCCAGACTTGAATGCAGAAATTTAAGCTGAAGCATTTATTAGCCATATATTGTTTGAAGCTTTGAAACATTTTTATGGGGCCTGTGATGGCAGCAGCATGCTGCTGCTGCGCTGAACATACACGTATTGAATATGTCAAAAGTCAAACATACTTTTGCATGTTGATAGTAATTCATAACACAGGCTAAAGCAGGGTTAAACCTGTGAATTCCTTCAGTTTTCACTCAGAACAGGCTTGAATCCTTTATAGGTTGCACATCTTATACTTCTCTATTTCTAGAATTGATGTATTGAGTGTTCCTTGTATGCTAAAAGCATTCTAATCATCTCGTTACAATCCTTAATTCGTGAAGGTTGTCACAAAGGATAGCAACCAACAAACATGCACCAAATTTAAATCAAGGAATACTCAAAGCATCATCAAACTTACAAAGAAGTATCTATTCCACAATCACTTATACAAATATATACTGGTTTTGGGTTGATGTACTCATGTAATGTAGTACATATTTTTGTCAGAAAATTTATCATCAATGTCTTTGAGACTCGTTCCAATTGGAAAAAGAGCCTTTTGAAGAAAGTTAGAGCTTGATGTCCTTTGGAGCACTTTTTGGTCTCTTAGTTTAGTTGCATTATTTGGTCCTTGATGTAGTATATTTTGAAGGGCCCCATTGATTGAGAATTGCGCCTTGGATTGGAATAAGGTTGGGGGATCTTAGCTTTAATGCTATAGTAACTTCTTGAAAGGTTCCCTTCTCTGCCAATCATTTCACAACTTATGATTTGATGTTTATGTGTGTTTGTTGGAGAAGCTTGTAGGACATGCACACCTATGTCTTGTTTGTTGTGTGATATTTTTCTAGAATAATTCTGTTTGACTAATATTTTGTTGTCTATTATTCTTCATGTGATATTTGTTCATAAGTTGGTCTCTTGTAGCGCTCTCCCAAGCAAGAACATTTTACCCATTTTCTTCTTCTCTTTTGGTTGCCCATCATCATTTTGCCCTCTCCATCATCCCAATTTCTCTCCCGCTCATGTAGACTTGATTGTCTCTTTTCATTGCCTACTCATTCACGCCATTAGTCCTATTGTAACAGCGTTTATTCCTTGTCCCAATATTTTTAGACCTGACAGTTATACATTTTTAATGATTTGTAATTATTGCAATGACTTGGCATTGACCTGTGGTGACCGTTGTAATTAAGTGGTAATTAGTTTATATTGGACCTCAAGAGCCGTGCTTAGCTTTGGCATGGGGTACTTGGTCATTTATTTGGATTGGTTGGATTGACTTAAGTAAAAGAGTTGATTGGTCAATAGGACATGTCATATGAGACACTTGGCCCAATGTATTGACATGTTTGATGTTCCTCCTACTTGCTTGCTTATGTGTTAGGGTATTGCCAAGTGGCAAATGTCGATTGTGTATGGAGTTTGCCATTTGTCGATAACAGAATGTGTCAACGTCAAAGGGTGCTTGAGCATTGAGATGTGAGAGCCCAAGAGATGCGTATTGAGTGACATGTCGGACAGTTCTCCTACTTTGCTTGCCCGTGTGTCAGGGTAGTCCCAAATGGCAAGTGTCAACTGTGCATGGACTTTGCCATGTGTTGACGATAGAATGTGTCAGGGTGATGGGGTGCTTGAGGATTGGGATGTGAGGCCAGAAGAGCCATTCCTTATCACTTTTCTATGTAGCCATGGTTGGGAAGAGACATAGCAACTAGGTCCATTGGAAAAAATCAATGAGGTTTGTACTTTGCATAATTCCATGTATGGTTGGTTTATTGATAAGTTCGAATAGGGAGTTTGACACCTACATTGATCATTTACCACGTCGAACTGTGCAGCTTCCCCTGCCCTATAATTTTGTTTTGTTTGATTTTAGTTAAAAGAGTGAAAAAAAGGAACTATTAGATTTGTTGGGCTTGTATAAAAGCTGTGCTACAAAAATGCTAAAAAAGGTTTGTTTGGTGTACTTTGTTAGTGATTGTATGTGTCTGTTTTTTGTTGGTTTTACTTTATTCTTGTTAAGCTTTGTTTCAACTTTTTTGCATTGTATTCAAATTTTTTTTGTTTGTACAATTCATATATCATTTGTTATTGTTATGGGTAGGAGGTCTTTCGTGGGCTTTCTAGTTCTGTCCTTGTTATTAGTTGTTTCATGTTGCAACTTTTAGCTCATTATATATATTCTTGGAGAAGTTACACATTTAACATATCATGCAATGCTTCACTGAAATGCGTTCTATTCAATGAAACTCCGTTTCAAACGGACCGTTATAGTAGAATTTTGAATACCTTCTGCATGTGCATTGTGTGATGTATCTTAATGTCTCATTGAGTCGTGTGTCGATTACCAATTGTTATATTGTCATTGTATAGAGCTATAATCAATATCTAGACACTTAGACAACACTTGGTTTTCCTTTAACAAAAGGCTAGGAATAAACCAGGCCCAAAAAAAAAACCCTAAAAATGTTTTGTCGTTTCTTTCTCGATAGAGTCGATTCTTTCTTGTTTCAAATGTGTTTCAAACACTTTTTGATAAGGCTTTTCGAAAAGTCCACGAAACATTGAACATATGCATTTTTTAATCTTTACTTAGTATATGCCATTGACTACATCAAGATCTTTTTAGCATATATTTGTGTTGTTTTATGATTTGCACAATCTTAGTTATTTTTTTTAAGCTGAAATTGGTGGCTAGGACTTTTTTTCTCCTTATTTTGGTCCTTTATTTGCATGCATTGAAGGCGATGTTTTGAAAAGTACGAGAGTATTGGACCCTTAAGGACACTTTCACATTACGGGGGCTTTTGTTCGTCCAAAGTCAATACTTTAGTAAGGGTCCCATTAATCAAGTCCTTTGCCTCAAGTCTGCATAAGTTCAAGGCATTTTAGCCCAATTCTTACAATAGCTTCTTGTGAGGTTCCCTTAAGGGCCTCCAGGTTGGTGTTGATAGGGTCTTACTAGTTATTTTATCGCTTATGATTGTAGTATCTTTGTTGAAGATTCATAGCGGTGTTCCTTTGGACTTGTACACTATTGTCTTGTTGGGTTTATGATTCCTTTGTTCTTCATGTGATGCCGTATTTGCAATGTGTGTTCATAATTCTTGTTGGCTGCTTTTTGGGACTCGAAAAAGATGTGAGCGTTTTAAGAGCATCGGAAACTTCTATGTTCCAAACTTGATAAAGTCAACAATCAAACACCTTTGATTGCTAGTGCGTATTTATCAACGATTATTGTTCTTACCATTTTTCCGGCAGTTTATGAATTTTTCTTCGAATTTTTGGGTAAAGTTATAAATTGCCTCAATATTGCACTTATACTCATTCTTCATGTATCCATGTGCATTTTAACAAGGTTGATTTATTCATTGTATTGACATGTTATGTTTTTATGCTTGTTTATGGACCCGTATAGTTTGTTATATTATACTATATTCCAAGAATTCCATTCTTTGAGTGTTGTTGTTGGTTTAGCATTGTGGAAGATGAGAAGTGTGTGCTCTCAAAGTAGGAACAGTAACTTTGAGAACTGCTGAGTGTTTCTAGTAGGCGAGAGGCCATAAGCTGGAAATGGCACCAAGCTATAAAATTGAATGTGAATTTTGTCAAAATAGTCTGATGTGGGGTAGAGGGCTTAGCTCGTATCATGCGCAGTAACATGGTAACCTTTAGGCGTTACATATTGGCCCAATCTAATGAAGTGAGACCTGCACACCGTGCCTTAGTTGCATGCAAGGTTGTGGGGGTAACAATGGTTTCCAAGAGCCGACATTTACTCTGAGTTACCAATTGGACTTGGGAAGCATGGCCCTTTTCAAGTCTAGCTGTGACTGCTTGTCTCATACCAAAAACAAGACTAGTAAAAAGCATTCCTAATTTTTAAATAAGTGTTGGCTGATACAACTTCCAATAGCCATTTGTGAAATATAAGCTTGTGTCATTGCATGAAAGCCTTGATCTTGACAATCAATGACCATCTCTAGTCATCAATTTACAATCCAAAAAGTGTAGAAGGGGACAACTGCGCTTCACCCCTATGGTGTTCTATATCTGCTTAGAAGTACCTGTATCACTCTTGAAACAACCTTGATTGAACTCTCTCATATAATGCCATAATCGCTAGGACTGTGTTTGCGGAAAATCCAAGATCTTGTAATCCTAGATGAGTAGGGAATGAGGAACAAAGTCGAAGTCTTTGTTGAAGTCGATGAAAAAATAGTATACCTGCTCCCTCCCATGGCTGGCCTCCTCAATGAGAGCCCAAAGAGTGAAGATGTGATCTGTAGTGGAGTAATGAGCTCTGATTCCTGCCTGATGCAATACATGTAGTCTCTTGGTCTCAGCTTCAGTGCTCACAGCTGACTGCAAAACCATGCCATACAACTTTATGATGACATGCCCAAGCTTTTTGATGCCAAGTCCTGATAGTATGGTAGTTACCTGGATTCAGGGGATCTATATTTTCATGAATGGGATAGATGACGATGAGAGTGCTCGGGCCTCCATGACCACATCTAACCAGCTATGGCCCAAGCTATAGGATGAGCCTAAGTATGATCTGGTCTAAGCCAGGGCTTTGGAGGTCTGGGATGCCATTGCTACTGCTTAGAAGATTGATCTAGGATGCTACCATGGAATTGAATCTCATGCTCTTGTATTGGGTGGCAAGTTGCATATGTAGGTCTTAAATCTTTGGTGTTTTTATGGTGCAATTTGGATTCACGTTGGCTGAAATTATGTGAGTACTTCATAATGGTATCAAAGCAGTGCTTGCATGAGGAAGAACCTGAGCCTGGACATCCTTCAGGAATGGCAATGCTGGTGTATGTGTTAAAAAAGCTTGAGCCCCAAGAGGGTGATCAACTCCATGGAAAAAACAAATTGCATTTCAATGATTTTGGGCTGGTTGCTGGATCTTTGCCATCAAGTTTGACCTCATGAATTGCATTCATATGGTGATTTTTTAAATCAACTGTAGACATCCCTTTGGCTTTTGGTGCATTTTTTCAGAGTTTAGAGTTTGCACACATTATTGTTTTAATGAATGTTCCATAATATCTAGTTGATGAATGAATATGTATAGATTTCTGATTAGCAGTAGATCTCTTGTAATAAAATTAGTTGGTATGAGTTATCGGTGTCAGAAAAATGGAAAAAGTCAATTCTTTTCATAAGAAAGAACTGGCATAATTGGAATGTTGCAAAGAGTAGTTAGTTAAGCATAAGGACAAGCTAAATTAATGGCTATAGAAAATGTTGTGTACAAACAGAGAAATCAGATCTTATTTCTGATTTTTGGCTACCAAAGCTTTTTTTCTGAGGCATAGAAGCTCATTTTTGTGACGCAAAGTAGCCTGCTTTACAGGCATTAGAACTAGCTTTTCTGGACACAAACAATCATCATGTGATGAGCGTGACAAGGGGCTGCAAACATTCTCGATGAGCTCTGCTAATTACTAGGGTGTGCTCGTTATCATGCAGTAGACCTGCAACCTTGGATTATATTATCTATGCACATATTAGCTCTTCTTTTCGTATGTGAGATCTGATGCAATCAGCAATAAAAAGCATGATGTTGGTGTGACGAGTTTGCCCAAGATAACTGCCCATTTGTGCTCACCAAATTACTGCATCTTCCTAAAGCAATTTCCTGGGCACGCTTGAGGCAAATCATGGTATAATGTGCTAATATGCACGGGAAGAACCAAGAAATGGTTCTTGAAGCTGGATTTCCTAAATGCTGCATTATTGCTGCATTGAAGAGGGAATTTGTTCTTTATTTTCCCAAGGCATGGGGTCTACTACGTGTAGATAGATGATATACACAAGGGAAAAAGGGAATACACCTTTTTTTTGTATGAGCATGCAAGCTAATGTGTGTCTTTCATGAAGTTATATGACACGCCACATTTGGATGTCATTTGCAGATGTGTTTTACTTGTTTCTTATAAATAATTGCCTGTCTCTCTTGTTCAGTTGTTTGACCTTGATTATGGCTTTGCACTTTTCTATTTTGCTTGAGTGCAATTGTGTTTCATCCAAGTTTGTTTCTCTAAGATTGCTCGAAACTAGTACAATTGTGAAAATATTCCAGCACTTTTGAATCTCTTAACTTAAAGTTCCATGCTTTGATGCCAACTCTCACATGATGATTCTTTGATGATATTGGCAAATTTCTAGAGTTTTATATCATTTTCTATGCTCTTAGTGGATTCATAGTAGCATATACGTTGGGTAGTTACGACTCAACATGTGACATTGCTCTCTCAATCATTGAATATAGAACAAATGCTAGGAGGTATTTATACCCCAATGTAGATCCTTCTAATGAAACTCAATTGCATGTTACATTTAACGTGACATACGCATGTTGCATAAGCATTGACCTCGTTTGACTTCTACCACCTCTTTTAACCTCTACTACATCCTTTGATCACTACCAACTCCTTTGACGTTTGCCATCATACTAGGAAGAGTGTCAACCGCCCTATAGGTCGTGACCACCAAAGCTACCATGCACGCATTGGCTTGTACCTTGAGGCCTTTCTTAAGGTCCAATACATTCCTTAGCACACTATGACCATTTACGATGAGTCCCACAATATACATGAATTTGAGTGGCTTAGGGGCCTTCACGTGCATTTAATACCTGTAAATATAGTGATACAAACACATACATTGACAAAGTAAGCATTAAACTTACTCAAATGGTTGCTTGGTGGAAAGGACGAAATGTTTGTTTTAGGCCATGGATGTTTGGCTGCATTCCATTTGAAAAGGGACGAAACAACACTCCTCCAAGCATGAGGGGTGAATTAGAGGTGGTGGAAATTGATGAAGCAAATGCTATGGCCATGGACAATCTACAATCAAGAGAATTTGAAAAAAATTCTCTCTGATTGGCAAAGGCATTTTGATATTAAGTGAAATTGAAATGAAATGAGATGAAAATGCTTATTGACTTGCACTAGAAACACAGCAAGATTTATGGGATAAAGCACCAACACCACGTTTAGGACATCTTAAACTAGCTACATGTCTTGACAGGCAATGCCTATAGGACATCTTCAAAACCATCCTCTTGCAATTCCTTAGCTACAATCTTGTGATTGTCTTCCCTGTCCTTTACCAAGCACATCAACTTATCAACTTCAACCTTCCTGTTTTGTTTGGTTATAGCTCCAATTGATAGGAGGTTCTTGGCTAATAAACCAGGCACATAGAGGACATGCTTAATGATCTGTAACCTCTCCTGTAAAAAGCTTGATGGGAAGGATGTCTTTACCCTTGACCTCATGTGCACAATCATCTTCGAAGCACACTTCTTTCCCATCACTCAGCTCCTTAAAGGTGTTGAACCAACTTCTATGAGGAGTCACATGCTTTGAGGTTCACTCTTGAGTCTATGTATCATCCTTCATAGGTGGATTGTGTAGCCAATGAAGCAAAGATAACTAAAGTTGCCTTGTGTCATCTGCACTCTCTAAATCACATTCTACCATGGCTTAAGTCATAGTCATACATATGAATCAAAAGAGTTCTGACTGTCTGGTGTCATAGTAATGGTGGCATGGCCTAGATGTTAACCAGTAGACGCAAGAACTAAGAATGAGATACACTTGGTTAGATGGCAGGTTAAAGGTCTCTAGGTAATTGGCAGCTTAAGAAGTTGGGACTAAGTCGTACATTGTTATTGTAATTTATTTGAATTAATGTCGTATATGTTAGAACTTAGTCCTATGTGTTTATTCCAAAAGTAGTTGAAATGTCCATGTACCGGTGTTGATCCATGTGATGATTATTGATCAGTATCTTTGCATATTTTCCTGTATTGGAATCTAAGATGGAATAGATGGATTCTAAACAAATAATGGAGGGATGGGTTCAGCCATAGATTCTTGTGATGCGCAAAGTGATAAAACCCCTGGTAATTGTACTGAGGAATTGTGCTGGAAGGCAATTTAAGAATCCATGCCTAGAGAAGTGTGACATGCACACAATCCATAGAAGCGGGATGGCCACAAATTACAACCCAAAATGGAATTTGGCCCCAAACAAGAATTTTGGGGGGTCTCCTAATGCAATGCAAGCAATTCAAATTTTGATGTACCAAAATTTTAGCAAATAATAGTGGAGGGAATGCTTAAGGAGTGCACTCCAGGGAGAAAATATATATCTCTCCCCTTGGATGGTGTGGGACCTGTGCAGCAGAGACACTGCAGGTGCCTCTGTGGTGCACTCTCTAATGAGAGCCAATAGTGGAAGGAGAATGTATGAAAATGCTAATGATGAGCTAATTATTGTACCTATGTAGACAAATGTGCTGATAAATGCTGTACAGGCACTTGTTTTTAATAAACACCAAGATGTATGAAAACTCTACGACCGATCACTGAAACTAGTTGCAATGCTGCCCAATAGGTTTTGTCTCGGTTAGTTCTTAAACCATCTGTCTATCTTCCAAGTCCTCCACTGAGTGGAAGTTTGATCATTTATATGAATAGTAGCTCTGAAGATGCCTCTTTTACATTCTTTGGCATTAAATTTGCTTCCGATTTTGAGCTTATATCCACTGAACCGTATATGTGTAGTTTGCTTAATGTAGTTTGCTTAAAGCTTGTTGGTGTGGCTCTTGTTTATGTCCATGCCACTTTAGATATGGCTACTCCATCCACTACTCTTCCATTTACTGTTTTTGATTTGAAAGACACATTAGTTTTGTTTTTGCTGAGCCATCATTCTTACCACCTTCCAGCTCTGTTGGCTTACCTTGATTGTCCTAATTTTGCGATGTCTATCCTACAATCATGCCACCTTCTGTTATTCACCTTCTATTAGGTCAATTCCTTAGTGGACCAAAGTACAGATCTGTTTTCTGATGGTCAGTCTGCAGTTTTGAATCTCATTATAGAGGATTATCTACCTCATTTTATCTAACCTTTGGAACATCTACCTCATCCTTTGAACCATTCTCACGAATGAA
>CM055101.1:29240974-29370974 GCA_029204225.1 Diphasiastrum complanatum
AGTGAGGGAGGGAGCCACAACTGCTTGTGAGGGACCAGGCTCATCTCGGCTAAACATACTTTGCAGTTCTGCTTTTTGCTTAGGAGTTAATGATTCATATAAATTTTTAACATATCTCCCGAGCTTTCACCACTGCCTGACCCCAACATGATTACTACATCCATAAACATATAATACATTATAATAAACCCTAATATATTGAAATGAAGTAGAAAAGAAAATCGACTATAGAACTTTAATGCATATTGGAGTGATACTTTCATATCTGTGATAACAAAAGAAGAGAGATATGCGTTTAGAGCCTGCACCAAACTCCTTCTCCTATCCTGGATACACTCAAAAAAAGTGTGAGGGAGGGTGCACTTCTCCCATTTTATGGTTTGGTATGAAGAGAGTGAATGTTGCATGAGTAGGGAATTGAGTGACAATTTCATGAGAGGAGAGGGGTGATAGATACAACTAGAATTCGATGGCTATCACTCGAGGTAGATGTAGTTTGATCCTTAAGCTACAAGATAGCCTAGTTTTGACGCATTATCATATGATACAGCACAAATTTGACATTTATGATAAAGTGGATGCTCATAAAGTGATAAACTTTTGATGCCCAATATGTGATTCATTGTTTGATCATGCATGGTACAAGTTAGTAGATCTTGACACTCCACAGTTTATTGGATCCACCTTGTTGTGGCCAGAGTGGGTCAGGTTACCCTAGAAAATTCGATTTTTGATGCTTGACATGTAGTTGTGAACTCTATCGGTTGAGATATCTCATCGAGTCATGTAATTTGGACATTTTTGAGTTTAGGAAATTCAAATTGCTCAAAGTCAACTCCTTTTTGGTGAACTTGACCATCATTCAATGCATCTTAGATTTAATGTTTGTCACTTCAAACTTCTTCACTTTGATGCCTATGTGACAATATATTCTTGATAATTTTTCTTTAACATGGATTATTCAATGATTGAATTTGACCAATATTGAGTTTAGGACTTACGAGTTTTATGTGTGATCGATTTAATAGGCCCTACAAAAGCTATCCCCCACTTCTTAAAGGGTGCTAAGGGAATAATTGGAGTAAGTGGCCAATGTGTTGCGAAGCTGGGTTTCCCCATCCTCTAGCATGCATCACATTTTTTAATGAATAATTTAACATCTCTATAGACGGTAGGCCACCAATATTTAGCATTGAAAATTTGTAGTGTTTTTAAGAGCATAGTGACCTCCCGAATCTTCCTCATGTAATGCACTTATTACAATAGTTGTCTCGGTTGGTTCCAAACATCAGCGGAGACTATCGTCAACTCCTAATTTATACAATATACTATTTAAAACAGTTTTTTGTTGTTTATTAAAATGTTCAGGATATATCTGGTCCTATAAAAAATTAATAACGTCTCTATAAATTGATGTTTCTGATTGAATACGCATTATATGTTCATCTGAAAATTCATCAGAAATGAGTTCTAATTGATTTTTTGTTTGGAGGTGGGTATATAGTCGGCATTTTGATGATCCTCGCCTCTTCTTGATTCTACTTCATAATTAAACTCATATAATAATCATAACCATCTAGTTATTCTACCCGAAAGATCAGGTTTATTCACTAAATGTTTTAATGCATAATGATCTACGTGAAAAACAAAAGGGTATCCTAAAAGGTAATGTCTAAATTTCTTTACCGAATAAATCATCCCTAGTGCTTCTCGCTCTGTAGTGGAATAATTTTTTTCTAATGCAGCGAGTTGCCTCCCCACATAGTAGATTGGATAATCTATATTTTGGTCATCTTTCTGACTAAGCACTACAACTATCGCAAAAGATTATGTGTCTACATATACATGGAACTTTTTAGCCCAATTTGGAGGTCTAACCCTAGTGGCTTCTGCTAATGACCCGTTTCAATTGATCAAAAGCTTGCTGATGGTCCTATGTCCAATGGTACTCAACAGATTTTTTTAGTAAACTTGTTAAAGGAGTTACTATTATAGCATAATCTTTAATTATCCTCCAACAGTAACCTACATGTCCTAGAAAACCTCTAAGCTCTCTTAAATTGGTTGGTTCTAATCATTTTTATTTTTTCGATGTCGGCTTGTATACCATCCTTTGAAATTTTATGCCCTAAAAGGATGCCTTTCCTCATTCCAAAGTAACACTTAGCTGGATTCAGTTTAAGAGATGTCTCTTGACATCTTCTCAATGTTTTCTCTAATGCATCTAAATGGTTTTTAGTTGATGAATAGACCCAAAAGTCATCCATAAAAATTTCTAAAAACTTTCTTAAAATATTTTGAAAAATATTTGTCATCATACGTTGGAATGTGGCAGGTGCATTACACAGACCAAAGGGCATTCACATATCAGTGGTGAAAGTAGTTTTGGATCTATCTTCCTCTTTTATAAAAACTTGGTTATAGCCTGAGAATCCATCTAAAAAACTATAATGTTCATGTCCAGCTACCTGGTCAAGAATGGTATCTATATACGGCAGAGGATGATAATCTTTTGCTGTGTAGCATTTAGTTTCCTAAAATCCTGACAAACTCTAATCTTGCACGTCTTCTTCTTAGGTACTATAACTATTGGTGACACCCACTCACTGCTTAGAACATGATATATAATACCCGCTCTAAGACATCTATCTAATTCGTCTTTTACTAATAAGGAGTACTTTGGATTCAATCTGTATTGGCACTGCCTAATAGGTATTGTTCCCTGCATGAGATCTATTCTATGTTCACCCCATTTAACTGGTATACCTATTAAATCATCCATCGTCCAAGCAAACACGTTTTGGTATTTTTGAAGAAGCAATATATACTCTTCACGTTCTTGGTCCAATAGGTGTTTATATAGATTCAAAGTCTTACCTTTATTAATTTCTATTTCTACATAATTTGTTTTATCTACCATCCCCTCGGTCAGACTTACTTTGGTTCCACCCAGAACTTCTCTTGACTCGGATGTTGTCGGTATGTCTACTTCTCATCAATCTCATAGCATTCTATGAAATTGATCCATGATTCAGCAGGTCTAGCTAACTCCTCACCCCATCTCAAAAGGTGACACCCTATTGGACTGGCTATGAGAATACCTGAAAAAAATATTTGTTTGGTAGACCAATTTATAATAGCATCTGCTTGATATAACCATGGTCTTCCAAATAATATCAAATAAGGTGGTGTATCTACTAGATTTATGACGAGGAAATTCATAACAAACGTCTCTGTCTCTATAACTACGTTAATACCTTTTAGCTCGCCTACTGGTATACATATAGTCGTGTCTGCTAAATGGATTTCGTGATAAGTGATAGGCTATATCGGCTCCGCAATTGTAGCACGAACCCCTTACTCTGGTTGGTGGAGTGAAATCTCGTGTTCCGGTCCTTCGCAAAATAGTATGATGTTGACCAGTATGCTATTTCGGTATCATAGTTATTTTGGTTAGTAGGAGATGCAGTATAAGCTACCTCCTCATGATTATTAATCGGACAGAGGAATAGTTCATCTTCTAAATAATTAGTCTGTAAACTGGGACAGTTGGTCTTAGAATGACCTTCCTTCCCACACGCGGTACACCAAACATTGGCGTTAGGCTTCGCTTTCTTTCGCTTGGCTTTAACATCAGATATTTGGAACTTTAGATCACTCATTTCTCTTGTTAACAACTCAACACTTTTTCTTAATGGATCCATCTTTTCGGATTTCTCCATTCTTTTCTTTCTTTCCAAGTTCCTATTCTTAGTTTTCCTATAAGAAGATTCTTGTTCTGATGAAGAAGAATAAGATGAATACTCAGAAGATTCATCCATATCCCCTTAATCAAATTCTGATTCAGACTCATTTTATGTTTCAGATTCTTCTGTTTGTTTAAATTTGTGTTTTTACTACTTTATTTTTCATTTCTTCGTCTGCGAGAAATTTGAGAGGTTTCGTAATTCTTGGCAGAGGCAATGACATCTTCCAAAGAAGTCATCAAACCCTGTCGACAATAACGATCCTAACTTTCCTATTAAATTCTTAACCCTACGAGTATATTTCCTAAGTGATTCCTTTGGCTTTTTCTCAACAGAGTTAAGTCGAGCCAACAATCTAGTGGAATATCATATCTCCCTAAACTGTTTAAGGAATGTTGCTTTTAAAGCATTCCAAGTATTAACTGTTTCCAGTACTAATTGATTGTACCAAATCCTAGCCTGCTTCAGCAGAAGGCCTAGCAAAATTCTAACTTTATCCTTGTCTATTTGCTCTTTGTTTGTTATGGTAATGGATTCAAATTGCAACATATAACTATCCGCATCTTCAGATGATGGTCCTTTGAAGAAATCATATCTGATTTGTGTAGATGTGGGTGGCACTGGATTAGCCGTATTAACAGATGGTGGTGAACTAGATAAACTTGGAGGATCTGAATCTAAACTTTGCTCGGACAAAGATTCTGAACTTGGTTCGGAAGTTGAATCAGATGAATCTGTAGAACTTGGTGTTTCAATGGATCTTTCCTCAAATGAATCTACAAATACTGTAGTAGCGTGTAAAAGATCATTAAACGCTTCAGGTGTTAATCTTGCTCTAACTGGTGAGTTTTGCAAATTTTGCAAATACAAATATCTAGACTTCCTATATGCTTCTAAACGTTGTGCATGCTCTAAACGTTTATGTTCAACAATTGCTTGAGAGTATGCTCTTGGCATGCATTACATGAGAAAGATTCGTAGATGTAATACACTTAAAAATATTGCAAAAGGTGAAATTCATCTTCCCGGCAATGGCACCAGATTATGTGGTGGCCTAGTCGTTATAGATTTTCACAAAATCAATGAATTATGTAGTATAAAAGGTTTGATCGTCCCCCAAGAGAGAGAATAATCTCATCTTTTGCATGGTAAATGTGTGTATGATGATAAAGACTAGAGTGTATAAAGTTCACAATGAATACTACAGCGACATAACTAGTTATCTAAAATATTTGGGTAAACTGGCATCCAGGGACACCAATGATGAAACGATTTGGTCAAGGTCTGTAATTGTAAGAATTAGTTTATCTTTCAAGCTCTTTAGGCATCAGGAAAACAGTCAGAACTGACAGCAACTAGCAATTAGATTCATCAAGCAGAATCACATTAGATAAAAGTTCTTCTTAATCAAACACAAAGAATTAGTTTTTATCGCAGGAAGCAAACAAGACAGAGCCTCAATCAATGCCATTATCTGAACACATAGCTCATTCCGAGTTGAAGGAATTTCTGCTAAAAGTTATGTTTAACCGCTTTGGCTAATTCCCTGCGCACATTAGTCAAATTATTACTTGCTGGTGTTGCCTGAAAATCTGTATTAGAGTAAGTGAAATTCAGTATGACTTAAGAGATGTGTGTGACGCAAATAGAACAGTATCACAATCAATCATAGATCATATAGAGTGTGTTCACACAAAATGATAAGAAGTAATTATGTGAGAGAACAGAAGGAAAGAATGTTCAAGCTATAAGAACTTGCTCTTCGCTCTCTATTGATACTCAGCTTTGCGTAGAAATGCGTATGTACAATGGCACATAGTGCTATCCTTATAGGAATGTTCTTCAGTCTCAATGTCGCTTACGAACCATCAAATGTCGGTTCTGAACTTCTATTGTGTCTCTTTAGAACGTCACAACTTCTACTCAAGCTATGAATTTACAAAGTGCGAAATAGGCCTTTACATGTATTTAGGCACTATAGCACATTTTATATATATGGAAATTGAAAATTTTTACAATATATGACAAAATTTGGATAATGTGAGATCATAAGACTCCACAAATATCTTTCAAGCCATGTTTCAACAATTTCAAAAAATTGTCACCTTCGTGCTATGCTGATGATAGTGACAGGAGACCACCCTGCCCAACGTAAAATTGGACTCTTCAAAGATGGGGGCCAGGCCTTTTGTCGTAGAGATAATGTGCAAGCTACTCTAGATAGTGGAGATGGAAAGTACCTAGAGCATTATTTATATGATGGAAATCGATATCAAGCTAGATATCCACCATTGAAACGACACATTCATGAAATGGTTGAAGCATTGTTTCAATCAAAGAAGGCATGTACTCAAGTTGAGAGGGAAGAAATATTGAGAGGTGCTGGTTTGTCAGGAGAATTTGTTCTATGGCGATTGCATGATATCTACAATCTCAATGTTTCTACAGACTTGGTCTACGATGTCATGCACATACTCTCATTGAATTCGTTTCGCAAATTTATTACCAGTCTTATGAAAGAGTCAACAAACAATTCCAAAAGGGCTATTGATGCAATAGTTGTAGAAGTGTCAAAGGCTGTGCCATGCTCAATTTGCTATGGACATTGGCCCAATGTGCCAAGCAAGTATCATGGAGGCTTCAAGGCAGAAGAGAATCAAAAGATTATTCAGTGGTGCTTGATGCATATCTTGGGAAGTGTGGCAGATATTTCTTCACATTTGCATGACTTGGGACTTCTACTAATAGACACCATGCACTATTTTTATAATTATATTCGTGACAATGGATGCTCATACAAAGACATAGAAATTATCAGGCATTTGTTGCTTACATGGAGAGTTCAAAGTGTGGAATCAATTGGCAAAAATTCAACTCGCTTGGAACACGTAGCAAGTTTGAAATGCATTGTGAAGAGTTGAAAACAAAATGCACAGTTTGTTTTGGTTACAATTATCGTATTCCTCTTACATTTTTAAAATGGTTGCAGGGAATGGGGAGATTTTGGACGACATTTATCGACATGGCATGCATGATGTTTTTTGGTGCTATACCTTTGAGCGTAAAGTTTCTTGTTATGTCAATATATTGACCAACAATCAGAGTAACGAGATATCATATGCCCAATATGATAGAAGAAGACTATTCACCTCGGTTTTTGAGCACATGCAAAGGGATAAAGGCGGTCTTATGCCCTTTGAAAGGCTACTTAACGAAGTTCATGTTTTCTTGACTCTTCCAGACGGTTATACGTGTATAGACTCGCTATCTCTTGAATGTCCCTCATGGCATAGACATGGAATTATGGAAGTTTAGACAAGAAATTATTCTGAGTATACTGGCTAGGGCAAGGCTTCAGCCTCCTGTTATTGATGATGGTGCAAAGGATGATGTAGCTATACTAAATTAAGATCAGAAAAAATATAGATAGCATAGAACAAAAATACATGTATAGACTTCATAGAAAAATATACATTGATATATCAAATGCTGCTCCAGTTTATGAATTTGGGAGCACAAAATACATGTACAAATGCCCAACTTGGGCTTTCATTTATTGAATGAAAGAGTGTATACACAGATTTTTACTAAAGTTTATTTGAAACTATTGTTCTCCCGCAATAGTGATTGTTGTAGGTAGATCTTTGCAGCACTTATCAGCTCCTGTCTTTTTCGCATCTGCGACATGGCAAATATTAGTGAATGTGCAATTGTAAATGATGACATTTTCTATTATTTTGTTCTATTTTGAAATGACAATAAACATAAAGTACTTACGAGTCTTCTGTTAATGATAAATCTGAAATATGTTGGTAGATTGGTTTGTAATAGCATGAGCTCTATTATGATAAAATCAAGCTACCAATGATCTTCCACCTCAACCATAGTAAAATATTCCTCATTGTAGATAATGTCTATCTCCATTCGGTTTGTGTGACCATTTAGTTCAAAGTCTTGATCCAGTGGTAGCGATGTACCTTCAATTTTCTTGTATCTCTGGTAGCTAAATGTGAGACTGAGCATTTGCTTTTCGATGTGATAACGAAAGATCATTGAGGACTTTTTAATCCTGCATTCTATGTCATTATTTGTTTTACTATCCCAGCCTTGATCCACGAGATCTGACAAAGTCTCATATGATAAACCCTTGCAAACAAATAAAGTTGGTGTCCTACGAACACTAGCACTCGAGAAAAAATCAACAAATATATGCAATGAGATAAACCAACTTAGATGAACAATTTTAGAGCCTGTGCTTATCTTCATAGCATTTCTAATATCAATTGCATCTCAAGGATTCAAAAACAATGCTGTCAGGAGTAGGCCACTCATCATTTTGAAAACTAGGCAATGGAATTGCTTCGAGCTTGCCAAAACCTCCATCTGTTTGTGGCATATATAAAGATTCATAAAAATAGATACCACAATCTGCAAGTTCTTTTGGACTTCTTCCTCTGTATTGCAGCTTTCCAACATCAGAGTGAATCATGTCTAATATTCCTGCAAGTGATTGTGCGGGCTCCCATTCACTTATGCATGATGGATATAAATCTGAAAGAAAAAAACAATGTTGAGGCATTTACATCATAATCTGAATAGCATCAATAAAGGAAATCACATATGATTGTTGTAGAGTGCATATGTTTTGATATACTTACAATTACATTTTTTATGATCATGAGAATTGATATCATGTACTTTGATTTCTGAATGCATATATACATGTTGCACTAAGACTTCTGATATCGATTGACCTCCCGAGGTAGTATTAAACTCCAAAATTTTTGCTTTCCAATAAGATTTATAAGTCATTTTTGCTCTTTTCTTTTGTCAAAAATTGCCCTTTGATGATGGATGCAGCAATACCCATGTGTTCTTCGTATATTTTGTTGGCTTCTAGTTATCAGCTTCATCTTTCTCATTGTAAAGAATCACAGAATTGATTGTAGATTTGGGTCTCGTTTCCATTGCTATTTTCAAAGCTTGGGCGCCAAAAATCTCTCTGATATGATACTTAATTTCAATTTTTCGTATCACATTTAATCTAATGTGAATGCCAACATAGTCACAGGTACTGCGTATACCATATTTTATGTAATTGTACATACTATATTTCTATAACTATAACTAGTATAGTTACAAAATTCCATTATACTAACCAGCATAGTCAAGTAAATTGAACTTGAGGTATTGACGTCGGACAGATTAGCACGTGTCGGGCAGGAAGAAGAAACCAATGGGATATTCGGACACAAATTTCAAAGTTTTCTATATTGCATTTTTATTTTTTAGTTAATTTGAACTATGTTACGTATATTTCAAATCTGTGCATTTTGATTGGGCCTGGTGACGGTCGAAACTAAAGAAAAAAACTAAAAGTATTTACAAAGGATCTTTTTGATATTGAGAACTCCTCTAATGAGTGGCACTATGGCTATTATAAATAGCAAAAAAAACATGGAAAAATCATTTTCATGTTCTCATTTTGTATAGAGAACTTTTCTCTTTTGATTATATGTCCATCTCATGTATTTATCTCTTGATATCTTGAGTTTTTATGTGTAGAATGTTCATTTTATGGTTGATCTAGCTTTCACACGTATTCAACAAACTTTAGATACATGGAAGGATCATAGTCACTAAGAGTAAATGCTAGTGAGATAAGAAAAGAATTAAGTCTTGAATACCATGATCTTGGTGCTTGCTTGAGTCCATAAAGACTTTTGAAGAGCAAGCACACTTTGGACTCATCCTTGATGAATCCTTGAGGTTGTTCCATATAGATCTCCTCCTCAAGATAACCATTTAGAGAAGCATTGGATACATCTAATTGGAACACCTTCCACTCGAAGAAACAAGCAAGATAAATAAGAATTCTTATTGTCACCATCTTTGCAACGGATGCAAAGGTCTCCTCATAATCAAGGCCATGGATTTAAGCAAATCCTTTGGCACATAATCTTGCTTTATGCTTGTTGATGGTGCCATCATGATTGAACTTGATCCGAAATACCCACTTGCAACCAATCACATGCTTGTTGGATGGAGGATCCACAAGCTCCCAAGTATTGTTGGTGATCAATGCATCATACTCTTGCTTCATGGCATCATACCACTCCTTGGTATTGAGTGCCTCTTGTACATTCTTTGGTTCTTTATGAGAGACATAAAAAACATAATTGGTGGAATTAAGATCCACTTGTTTGCCTTTGTCAACATATGAGAGCCTCTTAGGCTCGGATCTATCTCTCATGGATCTTCTTGGTGAGAAAATCCGAGGAGAATCTTCTTCAAATCTCGACCCCATCGCATCATGATTGTCTTCAAAATCAATAATTGGTGATGCATCCATAGATTTCTTGACCTCGACCTCTTCAAAAGATGAGTGTTGATCTGCATGAAAGACATCATTTCTACTTTCAATGACTTGAGAAGTAGAGAGTATAAAGACTTTGTAGGCCTTCTTGGTGGATGAGTATCCAACCATGATCCCTTTGCATGCACTAGAATCTTCCTTCTTCCTTGTTTCCAAGGGAATATGGACAAAGCATATGCATCCAAAAACTCTAAGGTGATCAACCTTAGGCTTCTTCAAATATAAGATTTCATATGGTGACTTTCCTCCAAGAGCTATATGTGAGAGCCTATTGCAAAGATAATTTGCACTCCCCAAAAATCTTTGGGCAAAGATGCCTCAATTCTCAGAGATTTTGTACATTCACATAGAGATCTATTCTTTCTCTCGGCCACTCCATTTTGAGATGGAGAGTAGGCACAAGAGAACTCTCTTTTGATGCCTTCAAGTTCACAAAAATCTTGAAATTTATTGGAGATATATTCACCACCTCCATCACTTTTAATAGCTTTAATCTTGAATGAGAATTGCTTCTCTACATAACCTTTGAAAATAAGGAAATAATCAAACACCATAGATCTAGAAGCAAGAAGATATATCCAAGTAATCTTTTGAAATCATCAATGAAAGTAACAAAACAAGTGGCTCCTCCCTTGCTTGTAGTTGATGAGAAATGCACATCCGAGTGGATTAACTCCAAAGGATGCTTGCTTTTGATAGAAGATCTTGTAAATGGCTTTTTGTGAGATTTGGCAATAGCACAAGCCTCACAAGGCTTGATCTTCTTGGAGAATGACTTTGGCAAGCCAATAGCTTTGGCTTTTTTGATCATAGAGAGCATGGATTTGTAGACTCTTCAATGCTCTCCACCCTTGCAAGATGCACACTTGAATGGAAAATTTGCATGAAATTTGATGACTCAGCCTTTGTTGTTGATTTCACATGTGTGGATTGTCCACTACATGTACTTGTGATCTCCTAAGGTGTGTAGATGCACCAAGATCAAGACTAGATTGAGATTCAAGATCAATCTTAGATCCTATGGCAAAAACACACTACTACATGCATTCAATCACTTCCAACTCTCACTCACACATGTGGGAAGTATTCAAAAAATATTCTAAGTAAAAACAAGTTGCTCTCCTCAGGTAGAGAGAGAAAAACCATCATGAGCTCTCGGGTAGAGAGAGAAAGCTGGAAATCCAATAACACTCAAAATCCACATAATCACCAAATCAATTAGCTTCAAAATGAGGAGTACTAGTAGATCCATGAGCTACCACTATGCTTAACTATGATTGGATCACACTTTGTCACCTCTTAATCCTATTGGACCATTGATCCATGCACCTCTTAATTCTATTGGACTATATTCAAGCACATCTCAAATTCCTATTGGACCTCACATGGTTCCACCTCTAAATCCTATTGGACCTCTTAGAATTCATCAAACAAAAGCATTACACTTGTTTACACTCTAATTGGCACGAGTTTAGCCTCTTACTCTATTTTGGCTCAATAGTGGCATTACAAGTGGAAGTGCATAATTTGCCATCTATGCCAAATTTGTTCCTATCAACATCCTACACCTAGATGCTTGATGTAAAAAACATAAGACCCCTATATCTAACACAGAGAATCTTTTTCAATTCTTCACACTCCTCCTAAAAAATTATCTATGAAGATTTAGGCATTGATCTTGATATAGCTCCAAGATTAGATCTATGCTTGATGAAAGCACTTTTGCTCAAAGGCTTTGTGAGTAGATCGGCAATACAAGAGGATGAGTTGACATGCTCCAAATAGATTTCTCCTCCAATAAGCTTTTCTCTCACAAAATGGTGTGCCACTTCTATGTGCTGGCTTCCTTGATGCACTTTAGCTCCATTAATAACCTCTTGATCCAAAGCACCTCTTTGGTAGTTGTAGTGAGTGCTTTGTACTCGGCCTCACATGAAGAGAGAGATATAGTATCTTGCTTTTTGGAAAGCCAAGGTATTAGATTGCCTCCAAGAAAGATAATGTATGCACTAATAGACTTTCGATCCATCTTGTCACTTGCAAAGTCCGAATCCAAGTAGCCAACAATGGATAGGTTTTCACTTTTATAGAGTAGACCATAATCACAAGATGAAGATACATATCTTAGAATCCTCTTGGTCATCTTTCGATGATGGATCTTAAGATCTTGAATAAATTGACTCAATTTGTGCACACAAAAACTTAGATCCGGCCTAGTAATGGTACGCCAAATCAAGGAGCCTACAAGACTCCTAAAAAGTGTTATGTCCTCAAAGGATCTTTCATCACTTTTATTAGGATCTTTTACAATTTGCTCCATTGGAGTATCTATGCTCTTAGAATTTTCCATACGAAATTTTTTCAACATAGAGTGAGCATATCTAGATTGGCATATAAAGACATGATTTTCATAAAAATCAATTTCTAGGCCTAGGATGTAATGTATCTCTCCTAGGTCTTGCATTTTAAACTCACATCCAAGTGCTAGCTTAGTTTCATCAACTAGCTTGATACAACTTCCACAAAGAATAATGTCATCAACATAAATTAGAAGAATGACAATATTGCTATCAACAAACTTTAGATACATGGAAGGATCATAGTCACTAAGAATAAATGCTAGTGAGATAAGAAAAGAATAAAGTCTTGAATATCATGATCTTGGTGCTTGCTTGAGTCCATAAAGACTTTTGAAGAGCAAGCACACTTTGGACTCATCCTTGATGAATCCTTGAGGTTGTTCCATATAGATCTCCTCCTCAAGATAACCATTTAGAGAAGCATTGGATACATCTAATTGGAACACCTTCCACTCGAAGAAACAAGCAAGATAAATAAGAATTCTTATTGTCACCATCTTTGCAACGGATGCAAAGGTCTCCTCATAATCAAGGCCATGGATTTAAGCAAATCCTTTGGCACATAATCTTGCTTTATGCTTGTTGATGGTGCCATCATGATTGAACTTGATCCGAAATACCCACTTGCAACCAATCACATGCTTGTTGGATGGAGGATCCACAAGCTCCCAAGTATTGTTGGTGATCAATGCATCATAC
This sequence comes from Diphasiastrum complanatum, assembly GCA_029204225.1. NCBI lineage: Eukaryota > Viridiplantae > Streptophyta > Lycopodiopsida > Lycopodiales > Lycopodiaceae > Diphasiastrum > Diphasiastrum complanatum. Next base: position 29,254,156 of record CM055101.1, read on the forward strand.
TCTTGCTTCATGGCATCATACCACTCCTTGGTATTGAGTGCCTCTTGTACATTCTTTGGTTCTTTATGAGAGACATAAAAAACATAATTGGTGGAATTAAGATCCACTTGTTTGCCTTTGTCAACATATGAGAGCCTCTTAGGCTCGGATCTATCTCTCATGGATCTTCTTGGTGAGAAAATCCGAGGAGAATCTTCTTCAAATCTCGACCCCATCGCATCATGATTGTCTTCAAAATCAATAATTGGTGATGCATCCATAGATTTCTTGACCTCAGCCTCTTCAAAAGATGAGTGTTGATCTTCATGAAAGACATCATCTCTATTTTCAGTAACTTGAGAAGTAGAGAGTATATAGACTCTATAGGCCTTCTTGGTGGACGAGACAATGCATCAGCAGAAATGTTAGCACGACTAGGACGATACAATATGGAGAAATTAAAAGATTGTAAAAACTGCAACCAACGAAATTGACGATCACTAAGGTCGCGTTGAGAAAACAGATAACGTACAGACTGGTGATCAGTAATAATGTCAAATGGGACTCGATACAGATAATGATGCCACTTCTTAAGAGCATAGATAATAGCAAGAAGCTCTTTCTCATGCACAGAATAATGTTGCTCATAATAGCGAAGACGACGCGACTCATAAGCAATAATACATTGTGACTGGCGAAGTAAAGCACCCAAACCAACATTACTAGCATCAGTCTCAACAAGAAACTTCTGATCAAACTGTGGTAAACACAAAATGGCAGCAGAGGATAAGTTAGGCTCATCAGAAATATGAATGTAGATATCAGAATCATCTGGAGTAGTGCCCTCATGGTAAAAAATAGCAGTAGTAGTAGGGAGAGACTGGCGGCAATCACGGGCAAGATGGTCAGGACTCTTACAACAAAAGCAAAGACGCTTCTGCTGAAGATCAGCAAGCTTTGCGGATGTGTAACGTCGGACAAAAGCAGGTCGAGGAGTTGGAGGATGAGGAGGCAAAGGGGCAATGTAGAGAGCTGGAACAGAAGGGGCCGGTGTAGGGGTGAACGTAGCGGAAAAAGATGAAGTAGAAGGATGGGGTCGGGAGAAGCGGGAAGGAAGGGTGTCAGAGTACTTATGTTGTAAAGTACTGGTAAGAGACATTGCCTCAACAAGTGTGGTAGGATGGAAGGAAGAAACATCATAACGTAAAGCACCACGAAGCCCAGCAATGTAATGAGAAATAAGCTCAATGGGCTGTAGATCTGTGAAAAGATAAGAAAGCTCCATAAACTGATTTGTATAAGAAGCAAGATCACTGGTCTGAGTGAGACTACAGAATGTATCACATTGGCGGTCAAGCCACTGAGGATCAATCATAGCATGGCAGAGGTCACGGCGAAAAGTATGCCATACATGGAGCCCTTTCCAATCAGGATCAACTCTATAAACTCGCCACCACGTGGTGGCACGTCCATCTAACTGTAAAGCAGCCAACTGAATCTTCTGAGGATCAGTCTTAGGGTAAATCTGAAAATATGTGTCAAGCTTAGCAAACCAATTCTCTAATAAGTTCTCGTCGGAGGAACTGGAATAGGTAGCAAGCTGTACCCTAACACGAAAGTCTCGAGCAAAGTGTGGCTCAGGAAGGGGGGGACGAGGAAAGAAACCAGGAGGTGGGTTAGATGGAATGAACGGTCCACCACCAGGCTGACTAGCAGAAGAAGATGGAAATCCAAATGTAGGAAAAACAGGAGCTTTACCAAGACCACGAGGCTGTAAAGAATCAATCTGTGACTGCATAGTAGCAAAGCCGGTCATAACTAAATCGAAGTGAACAACGAGGCCAGAAAGGGTCTCATCCATGCGACAAAACTGATCGGATAAGGTTTTCTGAGTAGTCTCACTCGGGGTAGGTGAATGTGCCATAATGATAGTGGAAGGAATAGACAAGAACTTGAGGGAGCAGACTCTTGTCGTCACCCCAAATTAGCCTATTACAACCAATATTATCACAACTGAAAAAAGAACAGACAACAATGAACAATGGAGAAGCTGTAAAAATGTGCTGGACAGCCAGGGATACAATGTGAATTTGAAAGATTAAACGCAGTCAGAATTCCTAAAAATGTCATGGAAAATGAGCATGCGACAGCCTTTTGATAAGCTGTAAAAGATGGCTGGAATTGGAGAAAAAAAATTGACAAAAGTGACAAGTTTGGAGTGTTGAGACAGCGATTTACAGGTTGAAGAATTTTAGCTGTTTGGAATAGCAAATGATGTCAGAATTGGGTAGTTTCTAGATGAGGATAGGCGCTGGACAGTCAGGGAGAAATTTGCCTTCTCATCTCCATCTTGCAATGATAAGGAACTCATCCTAGATTTCGCATGGAGCAACCTACACTCTTCATCCACTAGCACACTATGGAGCTTCTCAATTGATGACAAAGTGTCTTGGATGGAAAAAATTTGAATCAACTTGGAGAATTCATCTCCTAAACCATTAAGGATCAGTTGTACAAGATCACCATCTAGAATCTTCTCTCCAATAGAAACTTATTCTTTGTTGAGAGACTTGATCCTAAGCACATATTCTTGTGCACTTTCATCACTTCTCCTCATACTTTGTAAGCTTTGGTTTCTTAGCATACATATTCTTGAAGTGTTGTTGGATTATATATATCTTTAAAAAAGAATCCCAAGCTTCCTTGGCCGATGTGCAAGAGGCTACCTCCTGCAAGAGGTCATCACCAACATTCCTTTTGATGCTATAAAGTGCTAGTCTTGCCTTCTTCTTGTATCTAACCAATTCTTGTCCTCGAAGAGGCTCATCCTCTTCTTCTAGGACAATATCAAAGAGGTCTTGGAGCACTAAGAGTGATTCCATCATCACTTTCCATTTTGAGTAGTTTGTAGAATTCAACCTCTCACTAGATCCAAGAAGGAATCCATCAATGGTTCCCATATCCCTAATGACTTGTACTAATGATGTACTCGTTTGCCCTCCCTAAGATCTTTTCTAAAAGTTGCCTCACTAGCATCTCACTTGATGTTCACAAAGACACAAGTGGCAAGATCCCCTTGATCTTGATTCACAAGAAATTCTAGAAAGGATTCTACAAAACAATACTCAAGAAAATTGAAATTGAATTGATCCCAGAAATTCAAAAAAGTTTTACTTTGTCTTGATTACCTCAAATTTGCCTTCTAGCACTAACTTTGGACTTCTAGTCCCAGTTTTTACACTCCATTACAAAGATGAAATGAAGATTAGATGAGATTCCATCAAAGTCTTATCAAATCCAATTGATTTTCACCATTTTTGGACAAAAACATGGATAAATCTCACTCACACTTCTTGATTGTTTGACAAGACCTGTAATTCACTTTAAGAGGATTTTTTTCAGCCTAGATTAATTAGATCTCATGACACTAAGTCAAATCTAATCAATGGCACTTGATCTTGGTAGCTTTTCCTGGAAACCGCATCAAGTTGAAATAGCATCCATTTTTATGGATCAAAGGTACATTGAGCATTATATGCAGATCCAAAGGTGCCCACATGTGAGGACAGTATGGATCTTGACCCTCACCAAGTTTGGGACCAAATCCCCTCATGAAAGTATAGTTTCAAACTCGCCATGTCAGGTCTAGTATTTTGCACCAAAACTTCCTAAGAATGGATTTGTATTTGATCAATCAATAGCCTCTTGTACTTGGCTATGATACCACTTAAAATTATAGTGCTTTAGGATCGTAAATGGATCTACACAAGACCCACAAGAGTGATTGGGTGTTTGCTAATCAATAGATTGCAAAAACTAGACACACAAATTGATCTAGAATAGTAATTTGACACTTAACAATCAAGAACAATCATAAAGTGTTGATCAAATGATGAAACCCAACTTCACACATGTGAACCACAGGCTGTAGTACGGTGTGCAAATAGAGAATTAAGTACAAATTACTTTGATTGCATTTGGATCATAAAAACTCAACGTACAATGTGGAGTAGCTCGAGATTGCCAATGAGTCACAATAACATATCTCACGGATTCCAACATTAAAGAAAATTTGGCTTTGGAAAGGGCCACATAGGATGACAATTTTTTGGCAATGTAAAATACTAAAATAAAATCTTTTTCTGCCCACACTCCTACCCACACAGTCTTCGATGGTTAGCTATTATGTGCATAATATAGTCTGCAGCTGTAAAAAATCATAACTTTTGAACGGAAGTTCAGTTTGAGACAATTATGGTGCCATTAGAAAGCCATCAACGAGAGTTTTTGAATGTCACCCAACAGTTCTGAGCTACTGTGAAGAAGCTATGGCCAGTCAAAGTTTTGATCGGTCAACACTTGGTCAACCCAATATCGCTTTCAAGCGCAGTTCAACTGCTCTTGAAAGAGATATCGGGTTGACCAAGTGTTGACTGATCAAAACTTTGACTGGCCATAAATTCTTTACCATAACTCAAAACTGGGTCATCTTGGATGTCGTTGAAAAGCTCTTGTCAAGGGCTTTCTAATGGCACCATAATCATCTAATCAGAGCTGCTGTTCAAAAGTTACATAATTTTTTGCTGAATTGCATACTATACTATAGATAGAATGGCTTATTTACGGGCTGCCCGCGACGCAAAATTACAATTCTTCTAAAAAGAAAAAAAAATTAATTTGAAGGAGATACGTTATGTAGATTTCAAATTTGAGTGTTTTGATTGGACCATGTGGAAGAAACTTTTGAGAAAAAAATAAAAAATATATTTTTGACAGGCCCCTTTTGTGCACAAATTTTGTCTAATGCATGGGCATCCGATGGATTTTCAAAAATTTCATAATTCGTCGCAATTCAACTTGTTGGAATCCGAATCTGGACGTCCGACGACCGGAAAATTGTGGTGGCAACCCATTTTCAAAGTAAACGTTGGAATTCGACATGACGGATTCTCACATGCCAATGTGGATATGACGTGTAACATACATAAAATAAACAAAAATACGTGTCTGTTGACATGGACGTCGGAATCCGACGTCCATGTCAGCAATCCGATACGAACGACAAGGTATTTGACGTTTGAAGTCCGACGAGTTAATAGGTCTGGCCGACACGAACGTCGAAATCGGACGTACTTTTTATCCGTCGGATTCCGACGTCTGATATTTTTTCACGAAATCGTGATTCTAGATCATTCCCATCACTCTGTTTTCAGCGAGCATTGGAGCGATTGGAGCGATTGAAGGCTAACGCTTGGAGCGATTGAAGGCTCTAGAGCTTGGAGCTTGGAGCAATTGGAGGTTGGTTTTTTGAAAGCTTTTGGAGTTTTTGTGAAATAAAAGAAAGGAAGGGAAGATAGGAGAGAGAGAGAGAGAGAGAGAGAGAGAGGGAGAGAGAGAGAGAGAGAGAGAGAGAGAGAGAGAGAAAGGTGTGTGTGTGTGTGTGATGTATTTTAAAATTTGAAAGTGTAAAAAAAGTAGTGTGTGTGTGTGTGTGTGTGTGTGTGTGTGAGAGAGAGAGAGAGAGAGAGAGAGAGAGAGAGAGAGAGAGAGAGAGAGAGAGAGAGAGAGAGAGAGAGAGTGAAAGATAGAAAAGATGTGTGTGTGTGTGTGTGTGTTTGCCATTTTGTGTGTGTAAGAGAAAAGAAAGTGTGTGTGTGTGTGTGTGCACGTTTTATAATTTAAAAGTTTTTGAAAGTAACGTAAAAGGTAGTGTGTGTGTGCTTTATTCTTTGTGTGTGTGTTTTATTTATAATTTGTGTGTGTGTGTGTGTGTGTGTGTGTGAGAGAGAGAGAGAGAGAGAGAGAGAGAGAGAGAGAGCGAGCGAGAGAGAGAGAGAGAGAGAGAGAGAGAGAGAGAGAGAGAGAGAGAGAGAGAGAGAAGATGTGTGTGTGTGTGTTTGCCATTTTGTATTGATTTTGTAAAGTGTATAGTGGTAAAAGATCATTGTGTGTGTGTGTGTGTCAGAGAGAGAGAGAGAGAGAGAGAGAGAGAGAGAGAGAGAGAGAGAGAGAGAGAGAAATGTGTTTTGTATTCTGCATTGGTTTATAGAGGAGGAAGTGTGTGTGTGTGTTTGTGTGTTTGTGTGTGTTTAGCAATAATGTATGAATAGATAATATGTTTGATAGTAATTGAATGTTAGATTTGTAATTATTAGAGAGAAAGAGAGGCAAGTGTGTGTGTGTGTGTGTGTGTTTTGCAATAATGTTGCATTGTAACCCAATGTGGTTAAACCTGCATAGTTCATAAACCAAATGTGAGATAAGTAAGCTTAGTCAAATGCACTCAAAAGCTAACCCTAAATTGGATTCATATGATTTGATACATACTTGAACATTCACATAAACTAGAATAGTTATGCATCGTCGACATTAGAATTCCACGAAAAATGAAGCTCATTTGTTGTAACGGTCTCGAGATGCCATAAGTGTGAATACCATTCCAGAGAATGCATAATTTTCATCAACCAAAGGTGCAAGATACACATCAATAGTACTAATAACAAGTGTCCCATTTTTATACTTGACCATGGAGGTATATTATAATTAACGAGCACAACTGGCCATGTTGACCAAGTTGATGCTTGAACGCTAAAAATATTTACGCCATAAAAAGCAAGGCCAAATTTTAAATTACGAGGTTCATTTTTTAACTTGAGCCATTGGTCTTCAATATGTTTCCATGCAAGTGAGTCACATGGTACTTGTGAAAAATACAGATCCTAAGTGGATCTAAACTCCAAGATCATTGGCTTGAATGCTTGCACTCCAAACTACATAAGCTAGGAATTGGCAACACATTCTATGCTACCTAGAATGCAAAGAACTTGATCAAAAAGCATTTACCACAAATGGAAACTTCCATAAACATCAAGTGCGGCCCAAAATAGCATTATACAGTCCATAATACATCAGCCTACCACTTTTGGAAAGCACCTAAGATCATACACAATAGCTTGAAGACAATACACACAACAATGCTCTCAATGGAGGAAGAAACAATGACAATGATCTATTGATCTCAATGAAGCTTACAAAAGGTTTCTCCAACCTGTTCTCCACGACTTCCCTACTATTTATGGATGAGGAAGATGACTCTCTCTCCTCTCTCTAGAAGGTACTTGACCCTAGATATTCCCTATATAGGAAAAATAGCTAAAAATGGCTTATATGACCAAAATACATCAAAATGGTCTCATTTTGAAGGGTATGAAGTTTGACACTTCATCATACTGAAAAAATACAGTAAATAAAAACATTGTGGCCTGGTTCACACGTGTGAAACTCCAGAACCAAAACTATTTACAATTTTAGCCAATTTAGGCCTCAAACTAGCTAGGAAATGTTGACAATTTTCACACTCCCTCTTCAACATTGGATGCTAGTTTCAACATAGTCTTTGAGCACATTCCAAGATTAGATCTATGCATTAAATATAGGTCCTTTCCCAATGGTTTGGTGAAGATATCAGCCACACACTCCTTTGAAGAGACATGTTGAAGCTCCACCTCTTTGGCAATGACTTGATCTCTCACAAAATGGTGAGCAATCTCAATGTGCTTGCTCCTTGCATGAAAAACAGGATTGCTTGCCAAGCTTTGGGCTGAAAGGTTATCACAAAGTATGATTGGAGTCTTCTCTAGTTCCAGCAAGTGAAGATCCAATAACATCCTCTTGATCCAAAGAATCTCCTTGGTGCATGTTGTTAATGCCTTGTACTCGGCTTCGGTGGAAGATAGAGAGATAGTTGGTTGCTTCTTTGATAGCCATGAGACCACTCCATCTCCAAGATAGATTGCAAAGGCACTTGTTGACTTCCTATCCATTTGATCACCTACAAAATCTGAATCTAAAAATCCACAAAGGTTAGGTGTAGTACCTCCATACAAGATGCCAAAATCTCTAGATCCCGAGATGTATCTAAGTACTCTCTTTCCTAGCTTCCAATGAGCCTCACTAGGATCTTGCATAAATTGACTTAGTTTACCAACCACAAAGCTTAGATCAGGTCTTGTGATGGTTAACCATATAAGAGATCCTATTAGCTTTCTATAGAGAGTAATGTCCTTGAAGGATCTTTCATTACTTCTTGTAGTTAGCTTTACATTTGATTCCATAGGAGTAGAAACAACTTTACAATCTTCCATATGAAACCTTTTTAGAATAGAGTTAACATACTTTTCTTGACATATGAATGTAGATTTAGAAGTTCTAATAATCTCTATTCCTAAGATATAATGAAGTTTACCAAGATCTTGAATTTCAAACTCTCTTTTGAGTGCCATCTTGATTTCATCTATATCTAGATTGTTACCACCACTTAAGATAATGTCATCAACATAGATCAAAAGTAAAGTGATATCATTTTCATTCAATCTAAAGTAGAGAGAATGATCATACTCACTCATAACAAAGTTTTGAGAAAGTAAGAAGGAATTGAGCTTAGCATACCAACTCCTTGGTGCTTGCTTTAGCCCATACAAACTCTTTTGGAGATAGCACACATGATTAGGCTCATCATGTGAAACATAGCCCTCGGGTTGCTCCATGTAAATATCTTCTTCAAGATCACCATTCAAGAAGGCATTAGTAACATCCATTTGCCACATATCCCAATCATAAAGAGTTGCAAGAGAGATTAGGATTCGAATAGTTACCATCTTTGCCACGGGTGCAAAGGTCTCATCATAGTCAATACCATATTCTTGAGCATACCCCTTTGCCACCAACCTTGCCTTGTACTTGTTGATTGATCCATCTTGATTTGTCTTGATCTTGAAGATCCACTTACAACCAATTGCCTTCTTGTCCTTTGGAAGCTTTACCAACCTCCATGTGTTGCTTTTGATGAGTGCTTGATGCTCATGATCCATGGCTTGGATCCATTCCTTCTTTTGAATTGCTTCACCTACACAAGTTGGTTCATCAAAAGAGGTAAGAAAAGCAAGGTTAGAGTTGTCCACCACTTGCTTTCCTTTTTCATCATAGGTTAGCCTTGATGGCTTAGCCCTTTGCCTTTGAGTCTTCCTTGAAGTTTGCTTTGGAGTGGCATCTCCATCTTCATCCAAGACATCTTGCACATCATGATGATTAGTAGGCACATCAACATCAACATCAACAACATTGGAAACATTCTCTTCATGAAAGATGACATCCCTACTTATGACAACTTTCTTTGTAGAAGGAATGTACACTTTGTAAGCCTTGCTTACTTCACTATAGCCAACAAACACACCCTTCTTTGATGAAGGATCTTCTTTAGTTCTATCATCAAGTGTGATATTGACAAAACATGTACATCCAAAGATCCTACAATGCTTGACACTCGGCCTTCTACCATAAAGAACCTCATGAGGAGTTTTACCATCCAAGGAAGCACTTGTCCATCTATTACATAGATAGTTAGCACATGCTAAAGCTTCCCCCCAAAAAGACTTAGCAAGATTAGCATGTAGTCTCATTGCCTTGGCACATTCACAAAGGGTTCTATTCTTCCTCTCGGCCACTCCATTCTGTTGTGGAGTCCTAGGACTAGACATCTCCCTCTTAATCCCATGTGCTATACAAAAGTCTTTGAACCTATTTGAGGTGTATTCCCCTCCATTATCAGATCTTAAGCATTTGATCTTTGTATTGAATTGGTTTTCCATTTCATTCTTGAACTTGACAAATGCAGCAAACACTTCATCCTTACTTTTAAGAAGATAGATCCAAGTATACCTACTAAAGTCATCAATGAAAGTTGCATACATCTTTGCCCCACCATTGCTAGTTGTACTAGAAGAATGAATATCAGAATGCACAAGTTGAAAAGCTTCTTTAGATCTAGAAGTAGATCTAGAATAAGCAAGTCTATGAGATTTGGACAAGGCACAATGTTCACAAACACTATTGTTTGCAACAAGACTTTTAGGGAGACCAAGAACAAGCTCTTTCTTTGCCATTACCTCCAAAGATTTGAAGTTGGGATGGCCCAACCTCTTGTGCCAAACTTCTTGGTTTGTCAATTGCTCCCTAGCCATACATCCTTCATGATTAGAGATCACACATGCATCAAGCTTGAAAAGTTTACCATGCCTCCTACCTTGAGCAATCAAGGATCCACATTTACTTATCAAACATGCATCTCCAATGAACTCCACATCAAGTCCTTTGTCAATCATTTGACTTACACTAAGCAAATTCTTAGTGATTGAAGGAATGTACAAAACATTTTCAAGATTTGCTTTCCTATTTGTTGAAAGGGAAATAGGAATAGTGCCTATGCCTTTGATGTCACATTGACCATCATTTGCAGTGTAGATGATGTTACCTTCTCCCTCATAAGACAATAAGAATGTAAAGTATTCCTTATGTCTTGTCATGTGAGATGAGGCTCCACTATCAATCCACCAAGGATCATTATCATCTATGTTGGCTAACAAACTTGAAGTCATAACAAGTGATTCACATGTGTTATGTTCTTCCTCATCTATTGTAAGATTTCCTTGCCTCTCTCCTTGCTCTCTTTTCTTCTTATAACATTCATTTGCAAAATGACCTTTTATCCCACAATAAAAGCACTTGAACTTTGACTTATTGTTCTTAGTAGAAGAGGAAGAGGAAGAGTGATCATCATGATCAAAGTTACCACCTTTGGACCATTTCCCTTTGCCTTTACCTTTGCCCTTGAATTTGCCTTTTGTGAAGAAAGCCTCTTCACCTCCACCTTGCAAGGATGCACCATCAAGCTTTGATTGCAACCTATGTTCTTCAGCCAATAAGATTTCTTGCAAGTCAACCACACTTGGCAAGACTCTTTGAATGGCAAAACTTTGCACAAGGTTAGCATGTTCATTTAGCAAACCATTCAACATAACTTGGACTATTTCACCATCTTTTATGTTCTCATCAATGCATGCTAAATCATCACTTAGGGACTTAACTCTCAAGATAAATGCATGAGCATTTTCACCCTCTCTTTGCCTACTAGAAAATATTTGTCTCCTTAGGGTCAATACCCTAGATGTGGACTTTGATTCAAAGAGCTTCTTTAAGGCATTCCATGCCTCACTTGCACTTTGACACTTTCCAACTTCCTTGAGAAGTTCATTTGTAACATTCATTTTAATGATATGAAGAGCCCTTTTGGCCTTCTTATCAAACCTTTGTTGCTCTTGAAGTGTGAGAGGTCTCTCTTCAATTTCTGCAACTATGTCCATGAGTTCATTCAACTCAAGTAAGGACTCCATCCTCACTTTCCAAGTAGAGTAGTTTGATGAACTCAACCTTTCACTAGACTCTAGCATGATCCCACCATTGGAAGCCATGATTCTAATGTTTCTTCAACTTTTAGGTTCTGTCCTAAAGCACTTAGCACTCACTTTTCTCTCAACAAATGATAGATAAAGAGATCTATGAAGATTTAGGACCCTAAAACACTTCTATCTTGAACCTAGATGGTTTCCAAGCATAGAAAGGAAGATTGAAACACATGCAACACTTTGCACACACTAAGAATGGATTACAAAATCAAACCAACTTGAACACACTCTTGCTTAAGCTCTCAAACTTTCCAGCAAGTGACCAAATCAAGTTATGGTGTGAAGAGTTACTTGCATTCTTAGAAAATACCCAAAACTAGGATGCCAAGATTACCTAGTAATGAACAAACTTGATCAACATATGATCAACACACTAAGATATTGATTCAACCTGTAAAACCACATGTAAACCACACTTCTAAAAGTTTATAAACTCCAGCAAGTGATAAATACAAGATTTAGAGGTGAATGAATGAGCACACTTAGTGAATCACAAGACTAGCTTCACTATCTTGTCAAATCTTGGTGTTTAGATGTAGATCTAAGATCACTTCACATGAGAATGTTCCTCAACCTGTTAAGAACCTGAAAACACACTTGCATAATGGTTAACACCTTCCAGCAAATGCTCCAATCAAATTACATAAGGAGAGTTACTTACATGCTCAACAAAGTACACCAAAATTTATGCCAAAATTGATGACAATCTTTACAATATGCTCTTCACAATGGAGCTTACAATATGTTCACCCAAAAAAAAGGGGATCTTTCATCCAAATGGGAGCTTTTCTCAGCCTTTAGGAGAATTACAACTCACTCAAAAGAGCATTTGTCATCCACTTAAGGAGAAGTTTCATCCACTTAAGGAGAGTGTTCATCCAAGAATGGAGATTGTCAACAATAGGATTGAAAAGAACATTGTTAGTATTGAATATGCACAAGCCTCACAATCACAAATGATTAGGTGTTATGATCTGATCCAAAATAGTTTCTTTTCAGCCTCTGATCTTCAATAGACCTGAAATATGCTTTTGATCCACAAGTTCAACTCACAAAACAAAGGTTAGTAAGATTTGATCAACAAAGCAATGCAAAATCATGCTAGAACTTGATCAAACATCCAAATATCACCAAAAATGGAATACTTACTGTAAATAGAAGCCAACCAGCTCTAATACCATGTGAAAAATACAGATCCTAAGTGGATCTAAACTCCAAGATCATTGGCTTGAATGCTTGCACTCCAAACTACATAAGCTAGGAATTGGCAACACATTCTATGCTACCTAGAATGCAAAGAACTTGATCAAAAAGCATTTACCACAAATGGAAACTTCCATAAACATCAAGTGCGGCCCAAAATAGCATTATACAGTCCATAATACATCAGCCTACCACTTTTGGAAAGCACCTAAGATCATACACAATAGCTTGAAGACAATACACACAACAATGCTCTCAATGGAGGAAGAAACAATGACAATGATCTATTGATCTCAATGAAGCATACAAAAGGTTTCTCCAACCTGTTCTCCACGACTTCCCTACTATTTATGGATGAGGAAGATGACTCTCTCTCCTCTCTCTAGAAGGTACTTGACCCTAGATATTCCCTATATAGGAAAAATAGCTAAAAATGGCTTATATGACCAAAATACATCAAAATGGTCTCATTTTGAAGGGTATGAAGTTTGACACTTCATCATACTGAAAAAATACAGTAAATAAAAACATTGTGGCCTGGTTCACACGTGTGAAACTCCAGAACCAAAACTATTTACAATTTTAGCCAATTTAGGCCTCAAACTAGCTAGGAAATGTTGACAATTTTCACAGTACTCACATCACATCATCCGTAGATCGATTTTTCACATGCCAATCCATTAGTTGTGCCAAATATTTACATCGAAATAAACGTTGCAATTGTGAGATAATTGGAAAATGTCGTAGCGATTTTTGTGGCACTTTATCCCCTTCTACATCATCTCGATAACATGAAGCGTTACACATTGGACATTGAAGCTTTTCTGAATGCTCACCTCTATAGTAAAACACGGTCTTCTGGACATGCATGTATTGTGTCATAATTCATTTCAAGTACGTTCATCATCTTTGATGCTTCTTTTCGTGTTGTAGGTATCATGTTTTTTTTTCAAAAGTATGAGTTGCTAGAAAAGAAAACTAAATAGATCTAATGTAAATACGCTATAAAGTACAAAAGTTGTGTTATGCGTTAAGTACCCAAATAATGACGTGACACTAAAATCACTCCATTTGTATGTTGCTTGAAGGTTTAGAATAAGAATTGACGTAGCTAGTCTCGAAATGGATGCTCTTGGATACAAAGGAGTATCTACCTCCTTGCGCAATAGAATCTCGTGTTCATCCATCTCAAATTGTTCATGATCTCCATTTTCACTAGAAGATGCGTGCATAGCATCATTCTCATTTGTTTCATTAAAGTAGAATTCAAACATATTGTGCATTGCTTCATCGTGTTGCACCTCAACATCACCGTCATTAGAATCAAGTTGATTACTCTTTATTTCAGCTGTATCTGTCTCTTGAATTTGTTTCATTCTTTGTTCTCTCATGTCCATCAAAACTTGACGTTGATTGTCATTAAACACGGAATGGCATTCAACTTATTGGCTACACACATTAAAAAAATTCAATAAATGACATATATAGATTGACGAATATTATAAACAAACATATAATATTAACAAACCTCAATGTCTTGCAAATTCGATGGTTGACCCTGATCTTTTCGTCCAAAATTCCAAATGATTTTCAACAAGATGTCTTTCACGCATCTTTTGCCCATTACGCATGACACATGTGCACCGTAATTTAAATTGAAAATAGTTATTCTACGAGAAACAAAAATCAAGTACGTGTCACTTTAGCACAATATTTGAGGTCATATTTAAGTTCTAGTAACAAAGTCTTTATGAACAAGAAAAAATCCATGTTTATTATTTACCCTGTTGACTTGAGTAGTGTCTTCATCGCTAGATTGATTTTGTGAACTCGAGGGTGAAGGCCTGTCCTAAGTTCTCAAAGGCCAAAAGATTTATTGTCTTATCATTCACATAAAGCTAGTCTCGAATCAACTTAAATGAAAATCAAATAAGACTTTAAATCCAAACTCAAAAACATTGCATCACATAGATTCATTCACACAACCGTGTGGAAGCACTGAGGGGTCAAGATGAGACCCCCCCCCCCCCCGAATGATTCTTTTCTTGTCATTATGCAAATCCAATTGGCCTATGCCAATTACATTTACAATGGATTCCAATAGGGGTCTCAAAGTAGGAAAATCAACTTAACATAGATTTAGTTCTTATTCAATGATCTTAATTCCATATCTAGCTTAACAAATACATAGAGATTTCTTCCTAAGTCTTAATCTTTCCGACATGAAATCATGTTGGATCTTAGATTCTTGACATGTAATCATGAGGGTTCATAGATTCTTGACATGCAACAATCATGAAGTTACATGCATGGTCATTTGGCAATGCATGGTCTGACATGCAAGCTTCAAATCTAAAATGCAAGTTTTAGATCTGACATGCATGGACAATAGGCCACAAATGGTATGACATGCAGACTTCAAATCTGACATGCAAGCTCTAGATTTGACATGCATGGACAATAGGCCACTTATGGCATGACATGCCATCTCTAGATCTGAAATGCATGGACAATAGACCACAGATGGTATGACATGCAATGGTACTGATCAACCATTCTTACATATGGGTAACAATTTCAAGAGTAGACCATGGTTTCAGGAGAAGGTGAAAGTGAGTGAGAGAGAGAGAGAGAGAGTGTGTGTGTGTGTGTGTTTGTGCGTGTGATGTGAAAGAGAGATTGAAATATGAGAGGGTTTGAGCTCAGAAAATCTTCCAATCCACAAAATAGGATAGCCTCCTTGAGCTAATGCCTCAATCCTCTTCTCCAAAGCACCTGTACACAACAAACAACAAATGGGCAGAGCTTGGATGCAACATCCTTCAATCCTCTTGGTAGTGGGGTGCATTACCAATTATATAGAGAGTGGCAACATATCATCACGGTTTACTTTTGCATAAAGTATGATAACAAGTGTAAATCAACATTTCATGACATGCATGTTTAAATCAACATTACTTGACATGCATTAAGCTACTAAAACCTTAGATCACATAGCACGCATGTTTGAAACATTCAAAGAATAAGTACCGATAGCATTGAATCAGAATCATTTTTGGAAACAACCTAGTATTTTCCGTCCTATTTGATGTTTTTCTTCAAAGCATTTCGAGATCTACATTCAAAACATTTTTGTAGTCCTAGTGGACAATTAATATGGTTCAAGAAATTCTTCCCTTGTTTCACTAGTACGGCCTTCAATGATTTTATGGCCATAACTAGTCTCGGGTTGTAAGTTCTTGATAAACATGACCTTCTAGTTCTCCGCAAGTAGGCTTCCAGTGTTTCATTGTCATCTGGTTCTTCGTCATACCTATCAGGTGTCTTTGTCTTCTTGATCTTTTCCAAGCAGTTCTTGCTTTTTGAAGCACAAGGCCTTTTAAACATCGGGTGGAGCTTTATGTTTTTCTGCATGCATGAACATACAAGGTCTTCACATCAAGTTCATGAAATATTAAACCATGGCTCTGATACCAAAATGTGAACTCGAGGGTGAAGGCATGTCCTAAGTTCTCAAAGGCCAAAAGATTTACTGGCTTATCATTCACATAAAGCTAGTCTAGAATCAACTTAAATGAAAATCAAATAAGACTTTAAATCAAAACTCAAAAACATTGCATCATATAGATTCATTCACATGATAGTGGAAGCATTGAGGGGTCAAGATGGGACCTCCTCCCGAAGCATTCTTTTCTTGTCATTATGCAAATCCAATTGGCCAATGTATCACATATACAATGGATTCCAATATGGGTCTCAGAGTAGGAAAATCAACTTAGCATAAACTTAGTTCTTATTCATTGATCTTAATTCCATACCTAGATTCTTGACATGCAATCCAAATGGATCTTAGATTCTTGACATGCAATCGTGAGGGTTCATAGATTCTTGACATGCAACAGTCATGAAGTGACATGCCATGGTGTGACATGCAAGCTTTAGATCTGACATGCATGGACAATAGGCCACATATGGTATGACATGCAAGCTTCAAATCTGACATGCAAGCTCTAGATCTGACATGCATGGACAATAGGCCAATGATGGCATGACATGCAAGCTCTAGATCTGACATGCATGGACAATAGACCACAGATGGTATGACATGCAATGGTACTGATCAACCATTCTTACATATGGGTAACAGTTTCAAGAGCATACCATGGTTTCGGGAGAAGCAGAGAGAGAGAGAGAGAGAGAGAGAGAGAGAGAGAGTTTGTGTTTGTGATGTGAAAGAGGGATAGAAATCCTAGAAGTCCAAAGTTAGGGCTAGAAGGCAAATTTGAGGTAATCAAGACAAAGTGGAATCAAGCTTTGAGAGTTTGTAAATAAATGTGATGATCCTGAAAATAGCTTCTACAATCAGTGGAGGAGAAGCAAAAAGACATTGAAACAAAATGCGCAATCTTTTAGATGGGCTTTAGATTAGCTTAAATTTAAAAACATATACGAATTCAACAAATCAGATTTTTTCAACCATATATCTAAAAACATATATGAATTCAATAGATCATATTTTTTCTCTTGGAAAACACCACTAACAACTCTTTGCAAACAAAAAAATAAAAATAGCAATGAAACTCATAAGAAATTGTCAAAATATGACGCATATGCAGTGTGTCAAATATTGACATGAAACATGCCAATGACATGGATGCTAACACAAATGTCACATTAAATATTTCATTCTAATTTCACATTTTAATTCACATTGAAATTTTATTCTAATTTCACATGTCGATCTAATTCTAGACTTACATTCCAATCTCATTCGTAATTGCCGTCATAATCTACATCACATTTTAATCTCATTCATCATATTTTTACTTTTAATTATAAAATTTTATTCTCATCTCTCTCTCTCTCTCTCTCTCTCTCTCTCTCTCTCTCTCTCTCTCTCTCTCTCTCTCTCTCTCTCTCTCTCTCTCTCTCTCTCTCTCTCTCTCTCTCTCTCTCTCTCTCTCCTCTTTATCATTTAGCTACAAATCTCTCTAAGCTAGAATCTTATACAATAATCTTTCTCTTTCTCATTACAAAATTCTTTTCACTCTTTTTTACATCTCATTTCATAATTTCTTGCCCATGTTTTTATAAAATCCTTCACTCTAATACGATTTTTTTTTTAACCTTAAACTATCTTTGTCTATTCTCACTTTCATTTTTTGTAACTTTATTCAATTCCCAATCATGGTTTCATTCATACTCACTAATCTCAATCATGGTTCAATTCACAATTATGGTTTCATTCATAATCACTAATCTCATTCAGCAACATTTTATCAACATTTACAAATCTCATCATAGATCTTGTTCAATTCACAATCATGTTTTCATACATAATCAGTAATCTCATTATCCGACCTTTTCAACATTTACAAATCTCATCATTATTTTAATAACACACACACACACACAAATTCACATCCTAATCACACATTCATATCTTCTTAAACTACAATCTTTCAATAAATTATAGATCTCTCTCATTCTTACATCCATAATTCATGATGAATGTAAGAATTCTCTCTCTCTCTCTCTCTCTCTCTCTCTCTCTCTCTCTCTCTCTCTCTCTCTCTCTCTCTCTCTCTCTCTCTCTCTCTCTCTCTCTCTCTCTCTCTCTCTCTCTCTCTCTCTCTCTCTCTCCCCCCCCCTACATCCATAATTCATGATATCACTCATAAATCTCACAAAATCCCAAGATTTACAAACACCAAGTACTTAAAAGGTCAATCAAAAAATGGACTCTTATCTTGGAGAATGAAAAATTAGATCTGAACTCTACAAAACAGACATAAAAGAAACAAATTTATTTAAACAAACACAGATCTACAATGTACAGATTGAAAGGCATAAAAATCACTCTGTGAGTGTCGAAATAAGTGTTGGTATACTGTTACTAACAAATCCATAGATCTTGATGTCCTTTTTGATATCTTCAGTACCTTGTTAGCTACAAATTTTGCCCCTCGGATGCTACTAAGAGTGCTTGAATGGTGAACGAATAAAGAGAAAAAAAGCTTGCAAAACAGAACAATTTTTTAATATACTATACGCATTGATCTACTTAATCAAAATGCATCCAAAAGAGAGTAGCAATGTGTGTGTGTAAGTGTGTGTGTGTGTGTGTGCGTGTGTGTGTGTGTGTGTGTGAGAGAGAGAGAGAGAGAGAGAGAGAGAGAGAGAGAGAGAGAGAGAGAGAGAGAGAGAGAGAGAGAGAGAGAGAGAGAGAGAGAGAGAGAGAGAGAGAGAGAGAGAGAGAGATTACAAATGTGCAAAATCTAGCACACAATCATCTTAGATACATTACTTGGGAGCTCCATTTTTTTGTCATTGCTTCCTATTTTTGTCACCATCACAAGCATGACAACACAATGGCATTAGTTAAAAGCTAAGACTAGATTGATGACAAACAAAACAAGGATAATGAAAGCACTACTCCTTACCATGTGATTGCAACAAAAGGAGGATGGAGAGTAGAAAGAGCAAGAGGAAAGAGACGTGCAAGATCGAGAAGATGAACAAGAGTAGCAAGAAGCAAGAGGGAGGAGAGCACTAAGAGGAAAGTAATGAAGAACGGAGAGAAAAAGAAAACAAGAAAGAAGACGAAAGGTATATAGAGGGTGAGAAAATATGTCAACTAGTTTTGTTGGTTTATTGGAATTTTTTAAGGCCAAAGTGAAATTTCAACATAGAGATACATTTCTTAATGCCAATAAGGCCTAAAAAAGTGTCCTTACTATTTTTAACAAGTATATAAGTGGTTAAGGTCAGATTTAGAATACTACTATTGGTTAGTTGAGATACATTGCAACTCGTTAGAGAAAATATGGGCCCAAAGAGGGCCCTATAAGAAATGCCATGTAGGAGAGAGAAAAATAACTATAAAGTAATTATAATATCATTTTCTAACTTCTCTACGCATTTGCCCGCACTACTTTCCATGTAAATGAATGCAACTTAGTTTAGTCACATCAAACTTCACTGGTGTTTAACCACAGTTAAAATATAATTTTTCAAAATGCTGAAATATTCCCTCCCAATAGTTGGGAACACTCAAAAATTTGAATTAGAAGTGACATTTCTGAAGAAAGCCTACGACATCTCTATCTCCAGCAGACTCGTTAGCACCATCTCTAGCTTTGTTATTGTCATTGTGATGTTTGTTACTATACTACTGTACTGATGACAAAGCTTTATCATCTTCATGTGGATCTGTCACTAGAATATGCTCCGCTCAGGACGCGAAATTCAAAGCAACCCAAATTGTCAACTTCTGATATGGTCCGATACAGGGAGGAAAAGCTAAAACATGTAGATTTATGGTCATCAGGAACAATGTATCCTATTGATCCATGTTCATTGCAACATCCAGATTTTCATTTGGTGAGTCAGTTAATAATCTATATGTGTCATGGTAAAAATAACCTTTTGGGTTACTGTGAGAATTTGATGCTCTATGGAAATGCACATTCAATGCAAAGAATACATTATTTGGAAGATGAATCAAGGAAAATATCAAAGGAGTGCGAAGAAAAATCTACAAAGATAAAAACTTGTTTGGATGAAAATGAGATGCTCAAAGAGGAGATCCAAAGGTTGAAATATTCTTTGCATCATTATACAACTAGTAATGATGAGATAAAAATTGCATTTCAATCCATGCGTATCTCATATTTGTCTCTTGTTAAAGATATGGATGTGCTCAACAGAAAGGTCCGAAGCAACGAGAGAAAAAGACTGGTAAACAAGGATATATGTGATCTATCATCCAAAGGAGCTCATAGAAAAAGACGAATCCATGCATTCAAGTAGGTTATAGCTTATTTGGTACTGAACATTGCTTGAACTTTTTGATTTATTCATAATCACTAATTTTGTTATTTATTCATTTCAACTTTATGTTGATTTGCTTATTATATATCGTTGTGAATACTATGAGTGTCCTAATTTCTACTGACATTTTCATGAACATTATGTTTGCAATGCAGACTAGCATTGGTTGTTGAAGACCATTTGGCCGATGAGATTTCAATTGGAAACTCACTAGGCTCTATCATGACTTCTAAATCTATGAAATCAATGTTAAATAATAACAAAATGAAAAAGATTAAGGCTTCAGTTACTGATAGCATTATGGATGAAGTTGGAAAAATATTAGACACTACATTGCTTCAGGGGGCATGTTACTTTCCTAGCATTAGTAGGGAAGCATATGCAAAAATGTTTAAGATGGTAAAGGAGGCATTTGCACAGGTAAATATTAAAAACTTTCCTATCCCACGACCATTTCATCTTAAAAAGAAAAGTGACATGTTAAACCATGGTATGTAGACAATAGCTGGTAATCCATCTCATATCAATGACGTGTATTGCTTGAAAGGAGAAAGTCTAGCATATAACAATTCCAACAATGTATCTATTGACATTAATCAGTTATTAACATTCATCATAGATTTTTACGGTATCACAAATGAGAATGTCAATAATAAGTTGATAGTTGTTCTCAAGTTAGATGAGTCTGAAATTATAAAAGGACAAAAAATGGAAAGAGTCAATCTCACAATCATGAATGGAGCACTTTCAAATTCAGAGGACTCAGAAAGCCTCAATTTCAGTGTTCAATCATAAAATGTTATCTGGTGGTTGGCAGCATTTCAGGTATAGCAGCTCCTTCGCATAATAAATAGGGATAATCATTTGAATATGGATTTCATATCTAAAATCTTCTGTGTGTTAATATTATGAGGCTAATCATGTTTTTGTATTCTCTTATAGGTGCTAAAAGAAGACCATAACATTCTCTCATGGATATTTAATAGAACATCATATCCTGCCACCATAAAAAATCACATGGAGGGAGTTCCACTCAATATTCCTGTAATTGACACTTTCAACAGTGAATGGCATTTAGCAGGAGATCTGAAGACATTAAAATGTATGTTCAATGTATTTCATGGCACCAACTCTAAACACCCTTGTTTGTACTGCATGAAAACAACAAAAGACATGACAAGGAGTACATGAATATCAAGAGATTGAGAAAATCCTAATTGGAAACCTGTACTACCGATACCTCTAGGAAATGTTCATATCTGTACATTGCATGCGGAGGTGCGTATTATAGAAAAAATAATATATCTTCACATCTTGTTTGCTTGGAATTCCGAGCTAGAGGCCTCTACAAATGAAGCTATTTCCAGATTAGAGGATGTGTTGTCCAAAGCAGGCTTACATAAAGGCCACGTTAAAATAAAAAAAAATGACAAGTTATCACGTAAAACATGAAATATTCCATGCAAGCCGAGCAATTGAGGATCTAAAGCTCGAAGATTTTTATCAAATTATTCTGGCAAACAATCTAACTTTTAATACACGTTTTGGAAAGAAATTATTGCAACAATTCATGATTTTGAAGAAGAAGGTTCTACTCATATACACAAAGTAGAAGTTTGAAAAAAGTTAGACAACATGGTGAAATACTTGAGAAAAGATAAATTTTCAAATGCTGATGTTCAAATGATACAAAAAACAACCAATGAATTTGTGGATGCAATTCAGAGTGCATGGGGTGTTGATCATATAACACATTATATGGTAAGATTTTGATTTTACACTACCATAGACAAATATGTGCAATTAACTTACATACTTTTGATACTAATTTATGACATGCAGCACATATTACGACATCATTCGACATTCTTTGCAAGAAATAGTGGAAGTCTTAGCATATGGTCATCCCAAGGAATGGAAAAATCTCATTGGCAAGCAAGAGTGACATTTCATAAAAGTACACAACATGGCGGGACTAGCACAAAAAATAGCTATATATTGCAACTTTTCCAATGGTTTTACAAAAGAATCCAAATTCGTCATAATACAAAATTGACGGATTATAAAAAATTTCAAAAAGCATGCAAATTTATACAAGCCAGTAAGTAGGCTATAGACACACAATAAAATTTTGTATATTAAATAAAAATATTTACAAAGTACAATTCAGCAGTATCTAATCTGCTTCCGATATTTTTTCCAATGAAAGATGGAGGTAATTCTAACCACAGGTGCATGAGTTTCGGTACGGTATATTCCTTCTATTTGACTATATCCCTTTGCCACAAGCCTGGCTTTAAACCTGTCAACTATTTTGTCATCCTTCAAATTTACTTTGTACACTCATATATTTCCAATTACAATTGAATTTTCAGGCATGTCTACAAGTTCCCATACCTGGTTTTCTTCCATGGAATGAATCACTTATTCCCCAATAGATGAGGTATGTTTTTTCATCTTAAATTGATGTTTTTGTTTGTATATGTTTACAACAAATTTATACATGATGAAATAAACATAAACAATAAACAATCAATTCATAGATAATGAGATAGAGATGATCAAATACAAAAGTTTATCTCGTAATCCAAAAAGGTGTACATATTCGCATCTAATTCTTAAAAAGGGCTTTGATGCTAATACCCTTTTTTCTACTTTTGCAAATAATAAAAATACATCAAATCTAAGAAATAGTTTTAGGCTTCTTAGTCTTCGCTCTCTTCTCCCTCATCATCGTCCGAAGTCGAATCTTGTCCTTCGTTCCCTTCATTTTCATTCCCTTCTTCTCCTTGGTTTCCTCCCGTACTTTCTTCCACAAAGGAAGCAGATGCCCTCTACATACACATTCACAAAATAAATGAATAATTATTAGCCAAACACATGTCATAAAAATGAAATGAAATGAAAATTATGTATCAAAAATATGAGAAATACAAATTATGTAGCAAAAATTTATTCTTGGATGCCAAGCAGTCTACATCGAATCAGAAACAGACTCAAAGTCAAGAACAATCATCGAATCCACATTCGTCGAAGAAGAAGATGTTTTGCAAGTATTGCAAACGCAATAACCACGAAATCCATGATTGCCAAATTCTCAAAGCAAAGAATGCAGCCAACCAAGGCACTATAGCCTTGGCGATATCCAATATTGTACTCGACATTTGGATATTTGCGCCTATAATCTTCAACCTACATCAACACAAATCAAATGATTAGAAAAAAGCAAAAAAAATTTTGATAAACAAAAAACATATCAAATACAATTAGCTAAAAGAGAATTGCTTACAAATTGGGCATGCATATTAGCCTTGCCTCCCGATCCAAGGTGATATTGGCCTAAAAGATTAAGCATTGATTTTGTTGACTCTCTTTGTTGCTTAAAGCACTTGGGATTAGGATGCTTGGATTTATAAATAACTTACAACTAATCAAATAGGAAATGGCATACTTGTCATGCATGGGTTGCTGACTGTAATAAGCAGATGGAAGAGCAAATTGTGAAGGCTGGGCTATGGGAAATTTTGTACATTAGTTTTTGTTATAGTGAAATATGTGAAAATTGTGTATATGTGATTTATTGTGGTGTGTGTAGGCATATATAAATTTGAATTGGTTTATAAAATGAGGAATTATTCACAATTATATGAATTAATTGTCTAGGAAGTATGGAAACACGCTAAATACCATTACATGTGGACATGATACAAAATATTGTTCATACCAGTTCTATTGGGGGAGGATGTTAGAAACCCTTAGGTCAAGTGATTTTGGGTAGGATTGTATGATTACTTTTATAAAAGGTACTAGGAAAATGCTATGTATACCCGATTTCATGATACTTTAGCAATTATATTAACAGTGTCATCATAACACCGCAAAGCGCACTTATAATCGCAACTTATAGTTCGTAATATAATTGCAATTGGTGCGTGATGGTTATGGTTCCTTCAGTTTGGAGCAGATATGATGGTGGCGGCCGTCTGATTTTTGCGGTATATTTCGAGAAAAGAGATACTTGGATTATGGTTCATATTCCGGCCGTTACGATTTTTTGTTGCGAGTTTATGAGTTCTTGTTGCGATTGCGGTCCTATGATGCGGTCGTTACTGCGGTTCTGTATTACGGACGTGATAATTTCGTGCTGTGAGTTTCACGGTTTTACAATTGTGGCGGGTTGCAGTTTCATGTTACGGTTCTTGGGTTGTTACGATTTGAGAGAATATTTCACAGCTTTTGGTTATTTCATTAAATTGATAAGTTCCAATTTTATATTACGGTTTCCATGAGTACATCCTATACTACGGCTTCTACGATGCGGGTTATTACGGATTCATGTTGAAATTCTCATGTTTGGGTTATTGCAGTTCTTAATATGGTTTTTTGATGCGTGTCGTTCCGGTTCCAATGGTACCTTTTTTGCAGGTACGAAGCATGGCACTACATTAAGTACACTAACAGATCATAGCTAGGATAGATATGATAGGCCAATTTTCGGCGGTGTTAATACCACTAAAAGTTGCATTTAAACACTTCCTTCGTAGGGAAAAAAAATTGATGGGACTGTAGCAATTGATACGTGTCCATTTCTGATAAGTGCCCATAAAATCAGTTAGCAAATGAGAGTAGAGGCGTAACTTAAAACCATGGATTAACCAATTCAGAATCATCTTTTGCACAAGAGCTTTTGTATGTTGAGCTGCGACGATTTGAAGTTAACACTCATCGCAGTGATGGCAGCTATCAGCAAAGGCTCTATGTTTATTAAACGCATGGAGGTCAAGGGTGCGGTGATCACCGACTATTTGAAACAATTGCGATTAGATCATCTGCAACAGTTCAATCCGAATAAAATCGTAGAGGATGTGGCTATAGAATTTTTGACCAATATCAAGAAGGAATCAGTGGAGGAAGGGTTCACACAAGTGCACAATGTCAATATTTCAATCACAGAGTAGATGTTTGCGGACACCATCGGATTGCCTATGGATGGTGATATGATGAACATACCTTTAGTGCAGATGGTGAAGTTCTTTTATGCAGACGCCTTCAATAAAGAACAAGGGTACAAGCTGAGCCTCTGTCAACCAACGTCCTTAGGTGCTTTGGGGAGATGGTCCAACCAAATGATCTTTGGACGACACACCAATCAATACATATCGATGAAAAAGTTTGCATTGATCCAAGCCGCTTTGAAGGGGACACCAAACACTTGGGGCACAATTGCATATAAGCAGTTCAAGAAGTGCTTGGATGGTGTTAGGAAGTACAGTGAATGGGGAGCACGTTTCACAAGGATATGCGAGGCATTTGGAGTATTGTCTAATCAGGAGGTGGGTTCGTTGCAAACTAGTTTGATGCCAGCAACGACAGTCAGTAGTATTGTCTCATTACCAAAACCACAAGGGTATGAGGCGGAGGTTCAGTAGGACTCCTATAGTCCTCAACAACACTAGGGGGCGACGCAGACTGACGAAGGAACAGGAGATTCAGACTCCATTCCGGCAGTGCAATATGTTGATGGGCTGTACATTAATGTTGATCATGCAGTGGACAATACCCTACAGATGCAAAATGATACGGTCCAGAAGGACAATGTGGTAGCTACACACGGTTCATATCGAGACGAGGAGCAAATCTGGAAATTCTTGAGGATTGCTGTAGATGCAAGCTTGAAGAACTGGACAACAATGATCTTGCACACCCGAGTCACAGAGAAATTGGAGCAGTTCATAGAAGAGCAGGGACTATTACAAGAAGAAAATCTACAATTGGAGAAGGAGCTGGTAGAAAAGCATGGCTTTTCACCTTTCGCTCACCAATGCAGAGATTGGTTATGCCATCAGGAGGCCATAACTACGCAGGCTAACCTGCAACAGCTGATGGCGGATGTACAACAGTTGCGGAAACAAACATTCGACTTACAAGGGAAGCTGCAAGCCAACGAGGCTGTATGTGTGAAGTTAAATGAGGAAGTGAAAGGATACATTGCTGAAGTTGCACGTTTAAATATAGAGCTTCAAGCCAGACAACAATCTGAGCAGACGGTTTGTAGACCACCACAAATTAGTCAAGAGGGGTCTAAAAAAGCAATAGGACAGTGTATGGGATGGATAGCACATCCGTAAGCAGTTCAAGCACAAACAAACCTGCAGCAAGTCATGCTTGACAATAAAAATTTAAAACATTAATTGTTTGATTTGCAGAGTACGCTGCGAGATGAGGAGGCCCAACATCAGAAGTTGCAAGAAGAAGTCAAATAGCTGTGAGCGGAAATGGTGAGATTGAAATATCAATTAAACAGTCGAGAGGAGTTTTTGCTAATGCCTACGGGTCAACAACACGATAGCCAAGTTATGGAAGACCAATCTTTGGTTGCGCTGCCATGTAAATCATGAGCAAAGTGACCTACAACAATGTTGGGCAGGGAGATAAAAAATTTGTACAACGTTTTGTAACCATGGATATTCCTACGCAACATAGAGCATGCTTGGAACATTGATTATGTGTTCTTACCAGGGCTAAGGGACATAACCAATGAGGAATGGGAAGAGCCATGGCGCTTGGGTGAATTGTATGACTTTTGGCTGGCATCTGATTTGAAGGCACAAGCAGTGTTGTCATGGGCATTTTTATAGGGCAAAATGAAGGTGAACAATCTTGACGGAATTGAAATCCTAAGAAGTAGTTCTATGCTGATTGCGGCAGAGTATGTGTATGAAAATGAGCGAGGTTTCAAGCTACATAACGATGTCCATTACAGTATGATTTAATGATAGAGTAAGTTCCAACCTTGGCTAGCTGGGGCATGCCGGGATTTTGACGCTTTATACGCAGCGATAGCACAATATGTGGATGATTTATATCCACTATTATGGAGGATATATTTTCATTGAGAGGAGGATTTTTAGCAACGAGTACAGCAAATTGAAGGCTGCTCAAAAACATAAAGGACAACAAGGGAACTGAACGAACCGTAATGTACGAGACCTTATAGTTTCGCAATTTTATAGCGATTGCGATGAAGTAGACACGAGCTATTTTTGAAGAAAACTTACACGCCTCTCACCACTGAATGGCTGAACAAATTGATGCTAACACAACAAACATCCCGATCAGTATCAGGCATCATAGATGACAATCAGAATCGTTTAGTCAAGCTATTGCGGTATGGATTGGCCACCCCCCTACCAGAACCCAGGGATTGGCCATCACCAACTCCGACGATGAGATACAAACCGATTGTGATCGATTCATAGAGCAGAGGTGAATATGTGACTCATTGTTCGGGAATGAATACATCTAGTGAAAGCGAGAGTGAACACGATAGCAAGGACATCAAGAAGATGAAGTGACAAAAGAAGACTAACAAATGAACTTGGTGGAACTCGTTCTTTTCCACCAGGGGATATGTGTTAGACCTATTGTGGCTATTGGAATACACATTATAACCATGAGTTTAATCCAAATGTAAGAAAGGCTAATTACTTATGTATGTGTGGTTTTATTGTACGATGGAAATGCATTCACATGGTTAGATAAATAGGTTAGGACAAGTCGCTTTTAGAGTAATTGATGTTACGAAGTGAAGTTGTTAGGTAATTTGACATTTAGTCATATTCGGAAAGAAGTAGAAAAGCCCGTAAGTGACCCCAAGGTCATCAATTGTGGTTTCCATGGAATCTTTATGAGAAGTTGAACCGACCCCTAGTAGTCATTATGAAGGATTGCGATATTGGACTGCGGTATTCTCACAGTTGTATAAATATGACATTTGGAGTTGGTTTAGAGTCTTTTGGATTTTACATTGTTAAGACAGTTGTATGTTAAAAAAACGAAGGGTGAGAGCCAAGTGTTTTAAATGTTCAGTGATTCAGATTCTATATTGTACTGTAGGCAGCAAGAAGTGATTTCCTTGCCTAATACCTCTTAAGCAATAGCAATGTTGACTCTGGTTGTCGTCCAGTCTGTAACCTTATGCATTTGGCACTGTATCATGGAATGCAATTGATAAAATGGTTTTATGCATTAGCAAGGATTCTTGTAACTGATGTTGGAATGTTACATAATATGTGGATTTGGCAAAGTAGTTTAATTCTTTGCATGAATATTATTGTAATTATTGTATGGATAGTAGTTTATTATAATTCCTCTTTGTTAAGTTGTGGTAAGGTTGTAGGAGATATGTGGAGTGCAATTGGGTTCAATAGTTCAATAGTACACTGTGAAGGTTGTATTAGGACTGGATATGTGGTATCAAGTTTACAATCGATTCAATGGCAATTAAGTGTAGAAGAAAATCACAGTAATTTAGGGGGTTCCGTTGTCATAGTTAGAACCAGGTGTGTAAGGGAGATAAAACACCCCCCTAGCGCTTTTTTCCCTTGAATGAGAAATTGGATTTCTCTTCACCGTCCTGCAAAGACAATGAGTTAAATCTTGCTTTGGTGTGGATCATCTTACACTCTTCAGCCACTAATACACTATGAAGCTTTTCTATAGTTGGCAAGGTGTCTTAGATTGTAAAACTTTGGACCAAGTTTGTGTTATCATCCCCTAGAACATTAAGGATTATTTGAACAAGCTCTCTATGTACTTCTCGATGTACTTTCAAGACCTGTAAATCACTTTTAAAGGCCTTGATTTCAGTCTAGATTAATTATATCTCATGAACCAAAGTCAAATCTAATTATTGACACTCAATCTTGGTAGATTTTTCGAGGATTAGCACCAAAAATGTCATCAAGAACATGATGATTCTGCTGATTTGAGTAAGTGGTAGAACTATGAGCTTTTGGATCCATATGAAAGAAAAAAGTTATTGCATGACTCCGAATTGCAACTTTCATTAAAGAAAGTGTCGAAAATGAAGTACACGTAGAGATACTTCACACATATTAGAAAATGTTACGAAAGGTCAAACCTCGTCCTCATTGGTGAACTCTAAACATGATGCATGGTTTCTGTCCATATCAATATTGTTCACCTATGCAACCTTTATTTGGATAAAAATATGAAAGAGAATAACCTTCACAAAACAAAATTTGAGTATACCAGATTCTCGTGTGTAGCGTCCTTGCTTACAGCGTGGGATGTGTTCACATCGCCATTGTCCTGTAATTGATATTTGCATTTCAACAAGAAAATATAAAGCTAATAAATCAATGAATAAATTTGATAATTATATTATTCTATCTGAACACTAATTGCCAGGTTTTTGAATATTTTTTTGAGTTTTCTCACTTTCGTTGGCACGCATGTTGCATTCTCAATTTCAGCCACATCGTTGTTCTTTTTTTTTTTGCATACTTTCTTCATGACTGTAGCGACACTAGTGCCCAATTGTAGATGTACTCTTCTTTCCAAGTATAACTTGCACCTGGAAAATGCAATGGCTTGATTTATTGAATGTTTGCCTTAATGACATCTCATAATTTTTGTTGCTCATGTTGCCTATGTCGGAGATCATGAGCTATATCCACTTTGTTAAGTGCACTCTTCAACCAATTACTTACACAATGATGGTTTGATCGAAACGTGGCATGTTGAGTAGGAAAATACTTTGCTAGAAGTTCTCTCCCATGAAACTTCTTGTCTTCTCGATTTACCTTCTTTGGCACTCGAAATATTTCATTGTAGGTGGGGTGTCCACGACGCCATTGCTAACGTCCTCACAATGTGAAATGCTTTGTGAAAGCCTTCCTACCATATTTGTGTTTTCTTCAACATTTCTTGGTGGGACCTCAAGATCTAGATTTTTATTATGTGGTTCACCATTTAATTGAGATAGCAAAGGCCTCAAATCTGTGGACTTCGTGATGATCTCAAAAAATCTACGTAAATCATCATTGCTTATGTGATCCATGTGTCTCAAATAATAATTCTGTATATGATATCAATAAAAAAAAAGAGAGATTATTAATTGTATCTACAACAGCAAAAATCACAATAAATATTAAAAATAATCATTGCTTGCAAAAAAATCTTTTAACTCGTAATCATGCACATAATGGGAATCATGACAACTAACACTTCAATTATGTCAAGAAAATAAAATGATTACAAGTTATATATCGCATTTCATTTCTTTTAAGTATACGAATGCCACATAATTGGCAATCGTATTATTTTTCCATTCTCCTCCACCCTTCGTTCACCAACAACAACCCAATTAGATAAAATATCAACACAACACTCCCAAGGCCTCCATGCATCTTCTTCAATTTCTACTTTCCATCTACTTCTATGCCTTTGATTGGTCTCTAGCCAAGCTACTCACAACAGCCTACTCTCAATATCCACCTCTTTCAATACAACATGTCGAAAGTCAAAGCTCTCATCTACGTTCGTACCACACTGCACTAACATATGTCACTCTCCTCTAACCATGGTGGCACGCAACCCAAAAATCTCGGTTCCAATAGTCTCTTTCTAACTTTAGCATCCTTTGTTTCGTATGCAATCAATTTTCATCCTTGTGCCAAAGGAATAAACTTATGTAACAACAATGTGATTGGTCTTATACAGTTCCAATTAAAAGCAAGTCGATTCCTATACAGGACACTCATTCTTGTGATGTGATCGATCCGTAAGCTTTCATGACCATCCGCAATTATGATTTCATGTTGGTAGTACTCAACACCAAAAAAAAGCATGAGGTGATTATCATGTTGCATGGAAAAGAATGGTGTAATACGGGCTTTCTAATGTCCAACCCCAACTTTTGTTGGGGCGATTTCGTTGGCCTTGACAACCACCTCGTTTCCAAGTTCGAACAACTCTCCTCGAGAAAATGTTTTTTTATAACTTGTCACTCATACAAACTGACCATGGTTCCTTTCCATCTCTGCATATTGAACTTCTTTTTGTGTTAAGCATCGATATTGCTTCTATTTTCTTGTAATTGCAATCCCTTTTTCCTCCAATAGAACTTCACATGAATAACCATTCGGATCTGCAATGTGTAATTTCCACATCTCTCTTGCTTTTGCAACAGACGAAACTTCCAAAATTCCATGTCTATGCCATGAGGGACATTTAAGAGATAGCAAGTCTATACATGTATAACCGCCTGGAAGAGTCAAGCAAAATGAACTTCGTTAAGTAGCCTTTCAAAGGGCATAAAACCGTCTTTATCCCTTTGCATGTACTCAAAAACCAAGGTGAATAGTCTTCTTCTATAATATTGGGCATATGATATCTCGTTACTCCGATTGTTGGTCGATATATTGACATAACAATAAACTTTACGCTCAAAGGCATAGCACCAAAAAACATCATGCATGCCATGTCAATAAATGTCATCCAAAATCTCCCCATTCCCTGCAACCATTTTAAAAATGTAAGAGGAATACGATAATTGTAACCAAAACAAACTATGCATTTTGTTTTCAACTCTTCACAATGCATTTCAAACTTGCTACGTGTTCCAAGCAAGTTGAATTTTTGCCAATTGATTCCACTATTTGAACACTCCAAGCAAGCAACAAATGCCTGATAATTTCTATGTCTTTGTCTGAGCATCCATTGTCACGACTATAATTATGAACATAGTGTGCGGTGTCTATTAGTAGAAGTCCCAAATCATGCAAATGTGAAGGAATATCTGCCACACTTCCCAAGATATGCAGCAAGCACCACTGAGTAAACTTTTGATTCTCTTCTGCCTTGAAGCCTCCATGATACTTGCTTGGCACATTGGGCCAATGTCCATAGCGAATTGAGCGTGGCACAGCCTTTGACACTTCTACAACTATTGCATCAATAGCCCTTTTGGAATTGTTTGTTGACCCTTACATAAGAGTGGTAATGAATTTGCGAAACGAATTCAATGAGAGTATGTGCATGACATCATAGACCAAGTCTGTAGAAACATTGAAATTGTAGATATCATGCAATCGCCATAGAACAAATTCTCCTGACACCCAACACCTCTCAATATTTCTTCTCTCTCAACTTGAGTACATGCCTTCTTTGATTGTGACAATGCTTCAACCATTTCATGAATGTGTCGTTTCGATGGTGGATATCTAGCTTAATATCGATTTTCATCATATAAATAATGCCCTGGGTACTTTCCATCTCCACTATCTAGGGTAGCTTGCGCATTATCTCTATGACAAAAGGCCTGGCCCCCATCTTTGAAGAGTCCAATTTTCCATTGGGCAGGGTGGTCTCTTGTCACTATCATCGGCATAGCACGAAGGTGACAATTTTTTGAAATTGTTGAAACATGGCTTGAAAGATATTTTAAAGGATAATTATAATACAATTCGATCCCATTCACAAAAAGAGATTCTAGTTCAACCACCAAAGGCCTCATGAACACTCCAAAAAGTTTGGGTGAGCTCTATATATGTTTCTTGCAACTAAAAGGTATGAACAAGACCGAAAAAATATCCAAAAGAGTATTCTTCCCAGCATTGAGAATGGCGATTTCAACAACACTTGACATTTTCACCCATTCTTTCCTGCCACACTTGACATGCTTCTTGTTCCTTGCTCTCCGACACCTATGGGTCCTACTATTCATGCGACCTTCACATGTGAAATTCAAGAAACATTTTTGGGTTGGGATACTTGAGCCACCCTACCTTAGGCTTTTTCCATTTGGCATTTAGGCTACCAAGGCCCGAGTGTTCCCTCCCATCTACCCACCCTCGAGAGTGGACGAGGCACAGAGCAATGAACATGGGAGAAACCCAGCGACTAAGTCTATACTTGGGTGCTACCTTCCCCTCTTAGAGTTGTTAGAGTTTGTTGGCAAATAGTCAAGTTTTTTGAGGCTCATTTTGAGGACATGTCTACCTAAGCGTCAATGCTGCCTTGGTCTATAGGTCGGCTTTGCCTTTGATGGAATTCCATACCTTGCCAGGTTGGTCCAATTAAATAACTCAATGATGTATTTTGAGTGATAAGGACCAGAGCAATATAAATGTCACACACTCAACGTTGGCCGAATCAAATCAGTAGATGAGCTTTGTCATGTACTGAGGACCAAAACTACATTTCAAGCATAGACTTTGAGCCATTTGAATGTTCAAAACCTAATTAGATTTCTCAAATTCAATCAATCGCTCTGGTATAAGATTTCTCAAACTCAATCAATCGATGAGTAACCAATGAGAGTAGGTCTAAATCCATCCTTACCAACTTCAACACTAGCCAAAATTCGTAAAAACACTATTATAAGGCCTTATTGACATAAGCAAATCTATCTCTAAGTTCAAAATTCATATAGCCTCAAAATTGCCAAACTAGATCAAGTTAACTAGCTGACATCTTTCACAATTTTGTGCAGACAACCATGTACTTCTGTGAGAGACTTGAATTAGCTTTTGTCAACCCACGTTTCTTCTTTGCTCTTGGCTCTTTGTAGGTAAAAAACTCATGTAGTCGAAGCTCCACTAGAATGCCTTCACGTCTAAACTTCTTAAAGATTCCTTCTACATTAAAATCACTCACTATAGCCTCACATTATGCCTAGAGACTGATGCTTTTCCATTTGCTTAGGGACCTCCACCCAATCCTCATTTGTTTGCTTAACTGATATCCCATAGATTCTCCCTACAATGTCGTTGACTCCTATAGATTTTTCCCCTCAAAACAACCTATGGTCTATCGAAGGACACAGAACATATGTGCATGATCAAGTCCGACGATCACTCATGATATTGAGGTATTGCTCTAGTTCTATTTTTATAGATGTGTCACAATCACTCATTGAGATATGTCAACTGATAAAGATCACTTATACAAGTTTGGCATTAAACTCAAGCTATCTCAATTGATATACATCGAATTTGGGCATCTACATTTTTCAAAACTCAAAGTTTTTCAAGCTCAATCAATTATTGAGCAATCTAGATTGATATGAGCCAAAAACTAGTTGTCTTTAGTGTTAGAAATCAAATTTATGTTGTCTCAAGTGATAAGGATCAATTCCATCCTTAACATATTGAAATCTAGCAATTTGAACTCCTAGACCCAATATTGGTTGAATTCAATCATTGAATAATCCATGTCAAAGAAAGAGGATCAAAGTTATATTGCAACATAGGCATCAAAGTAAAGGTATCGGAAGTGACAGACATTAAATTTGAGAGACATTGAGTGATATGGGTCAAGTTCATCGAAAAGGAATTGAACTTGAGCAATTTGAATGTCCTAAATTAAAAAATGTTTCATTAGATTAGATCACTCATTGCGCTATGTCAAGTGATATAGACAAAAATCAGGTGCTAGTCATCAAGTTCGTTTTATCTCGAGATATGCATGAAATATGTGATATCTTAATTTTTTAAACTTGATAGTTTCTAAGTTTGACTACTTAGCATGCAATTTTGATTTCAATAACTCAATAAGATCTGTCGACTTTGATTACTTAACGTGCAATCTTGAATTCAATCACTCAATAAGATTTGTCGATTGATAAAGATCCAAACTACAAGTTTGGCATTAACTCAAGCTATCTCAAGTGATATACATAAAATTTGGGCTACCTACATTTTCAAAACTCAAAGTCACTCTAGATTGCTCAATTAATTATAAGTGAGCAATCTAGAGTGATATGGTAATGACACATTTATATCTTCTTAAACTAAAATCTTCAATAAGTTCTAGATCTCTCTCTCTCTCTCTCTCTCTCTCTCTCTCTCTCTCTCTCTCTCTCTCTCTCTCTCTCTCTCTCTCTCTCTCTCTCTCTCTCTCTCTCCCTCCCCTACATCCATAATTCATGATATCACTCATAAATCTCACAAAATCCCAAGATTTACAAACACCAAGTAATTAAAAGGTCGATCAAAAAATGGACTCTTATCTTGACGAATGAAAAATTAAAACTGAACTCTACAAAACAGACATAAAAATAAACAAATTTATAAAAAAAACACATATCTATAATGTACAGATTGAAGGCCATAAAAATTAGTCTATGAGTGTCAAAAGGGCTGTCGGAATAAGTTTTGGTATATTGTTACTAACAGATCCACATATTTCGATGTCCTTTCCGATATCTTCAGTACCTTGCTAACTACAAATTGTGTGCTTCGGATGATGTTAAGAGTGCTTGGATGGTAAACGAATAAAGGGAAGAAAAAAAACTTACAAAATAGGAGAGAGAGAGAGAGAGAGAGAGAGAGAGAGAGAGAGAGAGAGAGAGAGAGAGAGAGAGAGAGAGAGAGAGAGAGAGAGAGAGAGAGAGAGAGAGAGAGAGAGAGAGAGAGAGAGAGAGAGAGAGAGAGAGAGAGAGAGAGAGAGAGAGAGAGAGAGAGAGATTACAACTGTGCAAAATATAGCAGACAATCATCTTAGATCTATTACATGAGAGCTCCATTTTCTTGCCATTGCTTCCTCTTTTTGTCACCTACACAAGCATGACAACACAATGGCATTAGTTAGATTGATGACAAACAAAGAAGGAGAGAGTGTGATCATGAAAGCACTACTCCTTGCAACAAAAGGAGGATGAAGAGGAGAAAGAGCAAGAGGAGGAAGGAGAGGAGCAAGTTCAAGAAGAGGAACAAGAGTAGCAAGAGTAGGAGGGATGAGAGGAAAGCAACCAAGAAGGAAGAGCAAAAGGAAACAAGAAAGGAGACAAAATGAATAAAGAGGGTGTGTAAATTTGTGAACTAGTTTTGTTGGTTTATTGGCACTTTTGCAAGCAATAAGGCCTAAAAACAGTGTCCTTGCTATTTTAAACAAGTATATAAGTGGATAAGTACTACTGTTGGGTAGTTGAGATACATTGAAACTAGTCACTTATTTCTAGGTTTTTAGTGAAGTACCTAGAAGTTGCTATTTAAGGGCAAGTTTAGGGGAAGTGGCCAAGTGGCCAAGTGACACTATGGATGCTATAAATAGCTGTAAGAACGTGCTATCATTTTTTATGGAGAACTTTCCTCTTTTGATTCTATGTCCATCTCATGTGTTTCTCTCTTGATATCTTGAGTTTCTGTGTGTATAATGTTGATTTTATGGTTGATCTAGTTTTCACAGTGTGATGTACAGTATTGTACTTTACTATTGTTGTACGGATATGGACAGGACTAAGTCAGATATAAGTCTTTATGATCAAATATTTTTGCATTTCTAAGTTCTAGCATGCATAAAGTAGTGATTTCTATCTTCTAGATATTTCTAGATGTGCAACCAAATTGGCCCAAGATCCTATTGATCCACTAATGTCTTTTGGATCTTTATTCTTTCATAGAGGGC
Organism: Diphasiastrum complanatum; assembly: GCA_029204225.1. Classification (NCBI taxonomy): domain Eukaryota; kingdom Viridiplantae; phylum Streptophyta; class Lycopodiopsida; order Lycopodiales; family Lycopodiaceae; genus Diphasiastrum; species Diphasiastrum complanatum. Next base: position 29,290,686 of record CM055101.1, read on the forward strand.
AGACATGCGCTCCTACCTCGCATCATTTCCTCCACCTTCATTCACAAAAAAGTTACGAAAAAGGACACGTCGGAACTACCTTCAATATTAGCCCATTGAAAACTTTTAGATTTGAGAGGGTTATGCCAAGGTTTGTAGTATGTTCTAAAAGTGATTAACTGACAAATAGTGATTTTAGACTACCTTGAAACTGGGACGTTTATTTTGAGGTCACGTGTGTCCCAAAACTATTTTTTGGATTTGGAGATATGAAAAGTAGCATACAAAATAGTAATTTCAAAATTGCTTGATTCTTCAAATACATTGAGGTTCCCCCGAGGACATATCTTGTACAAACCAATGTGGGACGAACATCAAAATTTTTGATACCAGCCAGGTTAGGGTATTGTAGTCCTTTAAAAAATCCAGTACTAATTGGGTATCAATATAAGAAATGGTAGACTTATGTGTATGTGTTTCAAGACCGATTAAATGCCACGGGTCAAAATTGTCATCGTGAGCACACAAGTGCCTGAAGCTTGCCACATATGGCACATGTTTGCAATCCCTGATAGTTCCCTTACATACCACTATCCTCAAAAAAATTAGAAAACTTGAAACATATCAAACTATACTTTAATCTTTTATTATTTCTAAGATTTTTTTTTTTAATTATCTAAATTTAATGTCTTGTCATTTTAATAGTTGTCCATTAAAATAAAAAAATTGAATGTCTTGTCTCACTTTTACTTGTCCTTAAACTAGTGAGACAAGATGTTTGATTTATCTGGGTTTGCAAATCAAATCTCACCCCTTTTTCATCAACTAAAATAATGATTTTTTTTTCGGACACAATCATTTACATTTTTTCTTTCCACTTATGTTTCGACACCTTGTAGGCTGTGGGCACAAAAAAATTGCATTTTGACACCTTATAGGTCGTGGGGGGCAGGACCGTACCAAAAAAATTTCCATTTTTGCCCCGCGTGGAAAAAAATGCCATGGCAAATCCACACACCAATGGATAGATGAACCCAAGAAAACTCATGTATAAGCATGAAATGAGATGAGAGGGAGAGGAATCCTTTCTCCCATGAGTTTATATCCTTTTATAGTAGGTCCATGCATCATTAATGATTTTGGTTTCCCTCCATAACAAAAATCCTACTATTAATGTGGACTAGATTCAATGTCTCCAACATTCACATTTGAATCTACCAAACTCAACCTTTTACTATTTCCCTCACTTTTTAAAAGTGGTAATTCAAATGCATTTAGAATAATATAACTTTGAGAAGTCAAACTCTAAGTCTAATATGCAATTTGGCCTTAATTGCCAAATAAAGAAATATGTCCAACGTATCAAACTAGTTGACAATTTCTCACACTCCTCCTTCAACTAGTTTTATCATAGACTTTGAGAATACTCCAAGTGAAGTCCTATGCTTTGTAAACAAGTCTTTTCCCATCGCTTTGGTGAAGATATCAGCTACAAATTTCTTTGAAGGCACATGTTGAAGCTCCACCTCCTTTGCCATGACTTCCTCCCTCACAAAGTGCTATGCCACCTCAATATGCTTGCTCCTAGCATGAAATAAAGGATTGCTTGCCAACTTTTGGGCTGATAGGTTGTCACAAAAGATGATTGACCTCAATGAAAAATTTACCAAGTGAAGATCCTTGATCATCTCTTTTGTGCAATGAGTAAGTGCTTTGTACTCGGCCTCACTAGATGACAATGAGATAGTAGCTTGTTTCTTTGACATCCATATCCATCGCCTATTAAAATACAATATGCACTTATGGATTTCCTATCCAATTGATCTCCAATAAAGTCTGAATCTAAAAGTCCAAACAATCTATCTCCAAAATGGCATTCGCACAAAGAATACAATCGATCCATAACCACCGTCCCTTTATAGTTGGCGATTATGTTCCTTTGAGAACCCACATCATAATAAAAATTTGTGGATGACTCTTCGGTAGGGGCGGGAGCTACGGCTGCTTGTGAGGTACCACCCTCGAGGTCTTGGCTAAGCATACTTTGCAATTGTGTTTTTTGTTTAGGAGTTAGCGATGCATAGAGATTTGAAACATAATCTTCCGAGCTCTCGCCACTGCCGGACCCCGACATGAATACTACATTCATAAACATACAATGTATTACAATAAAGCCTAATATATTGAAATGAAGTAGAAAAATGAAAATTGCCTACAAAACTCTAATGTATATTAGAGTTAGACTTTCAACAAAAAAAAAATGGATAGATGTGTGTTTATAACCTGCAACAAGATGCAAAATAATCATATAAGAATCCACGTACAAGAACCAAAACATGAGTATCAAACAATAGTATGCATATAGGAATCATGCTATCTAAATATCGAAAGATAAGAATCAACATATTTTCAAATTGACTAGGTTTATATTATTTATGTTTTGTACTTGTGCATATATGCAGTTTATCACAAGGAGATGAATTACATTCAAATCTGTAATTTGTAGAGACAAGTTGCTCCTAATTAGTAAAAACTTTCCAAGCTTCAAACCCGGATAAACTTTGATGACATATTCTTTTAGGAAATTGCATGAATTTATTACTTTAATGAATTGAGTAACAGCCATTAATACTTGTAGAACTAAGAATCTTCTATGAACCATGTTTAATGGTATTATGGACATTGACCTTTCTTTGAAGGGATGTGCAGGTACACACGAATGTACCTGAAGAATCAGAACAAGAATAAGAAACCCTCTAGGCTTAAGGACTGACCTCTCTTTGAGGGTATGTGCAGGTACTTGAAGAAAGTGCCTAAAGAACAAGAATTGAAACAAGAAGCTTTCTAAGCTTAAGATAGTAAACAAGAAGGCATTTGACAAAGTCTATAAAGAAGGCTCAGAAGAGTCTATAAAGAAGGCTTATTTTCAAGTCTATAATGAAGGCTCAAAAGAGTCTATAATGAAGGCTTAGTGGAGTTTATAAAGGCCAGGAATAGGCCAAGGGAGTGATCACTCTTTTGGCCCTATTCATCATGATTGAGGATGTGCAACCTCTAGAAAATAAGTGCCAATGAGCATGATTGAGGATGGGCAACCTCTAGAAAAAAGGGCCTAGGAATTAATGGACATTATGCAAAAACGAGATGGACATATATCTTGGTTCTTCTTAGGAAGATTGCACTTGGGTAAAATCCCAAGTTGTAACCATAAAAAATTATATGTAATCAAAAGTCAAGATCACACCTTGTACCGCAGATCTCCCACCTACTTTTCCACATGCATTCTCGGCTATTTGACAACTAGAGTGGGGTACCCTCCTACACTCTGGCTTTATATGCCAAATCATCATAATAACTCTCCCAAGCTAATACACATCACCCATTCACCATCTCTAACTAATACACCTCATCCATGCACTCCATTCCAACCTAAGTCTAATCGGAGTCTTCCTCACACCTCATGCCCAGTTTTTACAGTCCATCACAAAGATGAAATGAAGATTAGATGAGATTCTATCAAAGACTTATCTCATCCAATTGATTTCACCATATTTGGACAAAAACATGGCTAAATCTCACTCACACTTCTTGATGATTTGATAAGACCTGTAAATTACTTTAAGAGGATTTGTTTTTGGCCTAGATTAATTAGATCTCATGACACTAAGTCAAATCTAATCAATGGCACTTGATCTTGGTAGCTTTTCCTAGAAACCGTATCAAGATGAAATAGAATCCATTTTTATGGATCAAAGGTACATTGAACATTATATGTAGGTCCATAGGTGACCACATGTAAGGACAATATGGATCTTGACCCTCACCAAGTTTGGGACCAAATCCCCTCCTGAAAATATATTTTCAAACTCACCATGTCACCAAAACATCCTAAAAATGGATTTGTATCTGATCAATCAATAGCTTCTTGTACTTGGCTCTGATACCACGTGAAATTATAGTACTTTAGGATCGTAAATGGATCTACACAAGACCTACAAGAGTGATTGGGTGTTTGCTAATCAATCTATTGCAAAAACTAGACACACAAATTGATCTAGAATAGTAATTTGACACTTAACAACCAAGAACAATCATAAAGTGTTGATCAAATGATGAAACCCGACTCCACATGTGTGAACCACAGGCTGTAGTATGGTGTGCATATAGAGAATTAAGTACAAATTACTTTGATTGCATTTGGATCATAAAAACTCAACGTACAATGTGGAGTAGCTATTATGTGCATAATATAGGTTAGCTATTATGTGCATAATATAGTCTGTGGCTGTAAAAAATCATAACTTTTGAACGGAAGCTCGGATTGAGACGATTATGGTGCCATTAGAAAGCCATCGACGAGAGCTTTTGAACGTCACCCAACAGTTCCGAGCTACAATGAAGAATTTATGGCCAGTCAAAGTTTTGGTCGGTCAACACTTGGTCAACCCGATATCTCTTGCAACTGCTCTTGCAAGAGATATCGGGTTGACCAAGTGTTGACCGACCAAAACTTTGACTGGCCATAAATTCTTCACCATAGCTCGGAACTGGGTCATCTTGGATGTCGTTGAAAAGCCCTCGCAGAGGGCTTTCTAATGGCACTTTAATTGTCTCAATCAGAGCTGCCGTTCAAAAGCTACATTATTTTTTGCTGAGTTGCATACTATACTACAGATAAAATGGCTTATTTACGGGCTGCCCGCGACGCAAAATTACAATTCTTCTAAAAAGAAAAGAAAATTAATTTGAAGGAGATACATTACATAGATTTCAAATCTGAGTGTTTTGATTGGACCATGTGAAAGAAAATTTTGAGAAAAACATAAAAAATATATTTTTCAAAGGCCCCTTTTGTGCTCCAGTTTTCTCTAATGCGTGGGCGTCCGACGGATTTTTAAAAATTTCATAATCCGTCACAATTCGACGTGTTGGAATCCAAATCTGGACGTCCGGCGACCGGGAAATTGTGGTGACAACCCATTTTCAAAGTATACGTTGGAATCCGACATGACGGATTCTGACATGCCAATGTGGATATGACGTGTAACATACATAAAATAAACAAAAATACGTGTCTGTTGACATGGACGTCGGAATCAGCAATCCGAAATGAACGACAAGGTATTTGACGTTTGACGTCCGACGAGTTCAGAGGTCTGACCGACACGGACATCAAAATCCGACGTACATTTTACCCGTCGGATTCCGATGTCTGATATTTTTTCACAAAATCATGATTCTAGATCATTCCCATCACTCTGTTTTCAGTGAGCATTGGAGTGATTGGAGCGATTGAAGCCTGTCGCTTGGAGTGATTGAAGTCTCTAGAGCTTGGAGCTTGGAGCAATTGGAAGTTGGTTTTTTGAAAGTTTTTGGAGTTTTTGTGAAATAAAAGAAAGGAAGGGAAGATAGGAAAGAGAGAGAGAGAAAAAAAAAAAAAAAAGTTGTGTGTGTGTGTTGTATTTTAAAATTTGAAAGTATAAAAAGTAGTGTGTGTGTGAGAGAGAGAGAGTGAAAGATAGAAAATATGTGTGTGTGTGTGTGTATGTTTGCTATTTTGTGTGTATAGTGATAATAGTGCCATTTTGTGTGTGCAAGAGAAAAGAAAGTGTGTGTGTGTGTGTGCACATTTTATAATTTGAATGTTTTTGAAAGTAATGTAAAAGGTAGTGTGTGTGTGCTTTATCCTTTGTGTGTGTGTGTGAGAGAGAGAGAGAGATAGACAAAGAGAGAGAGAGAGAGAGAGAGAGAGAGAGAGAGAGAGAGAGAGAGAGAGAGAGAGAGAGAGAGAGAGAAGATGTGTGTGTGTGTTTGCCATTTTGTATTGATTTTGTATAGTGTATAGTGGTAAAAGATCATTGTGTGTGTGTGTGTGTGTGTGTCACAGAGAGAGAGAGAGAGAGAGAGAGTGAGAGAGAGAGAGAGAGAGAGAGAGAGAGAGAGAGAGAGAGAGAGAGAGAGAGAGAGAGAGAGAGAGAGAGAGAGAGAGAAATGTGTTTTGTATTTTGCATTGGTTTATAGAGGAAGTGTGTGTGTGTGTTTAGCAATAATGTATGAATAGATAATATGTTTGATAATAATTGAATGTTAGATTTGTAATTATTAGAGAGAAAGAGGGGCAAGTGTGTGTGTGTGTGTGTTTTGCAATAATGTATGGATAGATAGTATTTGATAATAATTTAATGCTAGATTTGTAATTTGAGAGAGAGAGAGAGAGAGAGAGAGAGAGAGAGAGAGAGAGAGAGAGAGAGAGAGAGAGAGAGAGAGAGAGAGAGAGAGAGAGAGAGAGAGAGAGAGAGAGAGAGAGAGAGAGAGAGAGAGAGAGAAGTGTGTATGTGTGTACTTTCATTTTAAATTTAAGTGTTTTGTATGTGTGTGTGTGTGTGTGTGTGCAGCTGTTTGAAAGTGCGTTTTGCAATTTGCATTGATTTAAGATTTGAGAGACTAGAGAGAAGAAATGTGTTTTGAATTTTGCATTGATTTAGGATTTGAGAGAGAGAGAGAGAGAGAGAGAGAGAGAGAGAGAGAGAGAGAGAGAGAGAGAGAGAGAGAGAGAGAGAGAGAGAGAGAGAGAGAGAGAGTTTTGCATTATGCATTGGTTTATAGAGGGGGAAGTGTGTGTGTGTGTTTTGCAATAGTGTATGAATAGATAATGTTTGATAGTGATTTAAAGTTAGATTTGTAATTTGAGAGAGAGAGAGAGAGAGAGAGAGAGAGAGAGAGAGAGAGAGAGAGAGAGAGATAATTGTGTATGTGTGTGTGTTTTTCATTTTGAATTTAGGAAGTGTGTATGTGGGTTATGATTTAAGTTTTAGGGTAATAGATGAATAGATAATGTTTTATGATAATTGCATGTTACATTTGTAATTTGAGAGAGAGAGAAAGAGAGATTTAGGGTAGTAGATGAATAGATAGTATTTGATGGTAATTGTATGTTATATTTGTATGAGAGAGAGAGAGAGAGAGAGAGAGAGAGAGAGAGAGAGAGAGAGAGAGAGAGAGAGAGAGAGAGAGAGAGAGAGAGAGAGAGATTTAGGGTAGTAGATAAATAGTTAGTGTTTGATTATAATTGACTATCAGATTTATAATTTGACGGTGGCTTTGGTCGTAAACAGTGTGTTGTCTGTAGATTTAAACGTAAACTGTAACTCTGTAGAAATGAACGTAATGAGAAAAATGCAAAGATCTTCATCAACGTCATTTCCTTACATTTGAGGCATCTGGCATTTTGTGAAAAACCCAAAGTGAGTGAAAATCACAAAAGACGAGAATCCTGAAAATGCTGACACTGTGAGTCGTTTTTGAGTAGTTATGCAGACTGTGTAAAAATATGAAGAAATCTACAGGTCTGGATAATAGTTGGACGATGAATAAAATGTAGATTAGTCGATTAGTAAGAGAATAATCATAATACTCCCCCTTAATCTGAATCCATGAATGCCTTGACCTTCAAATTTAGTTCTGCACAGAACTTTGTGTGTATATCCAAGCTTAATGCTTTGGTAAAAATATTTGTTGTCAAATCTTGCATTCGATAGTACTGCAATCTAACCTCTTTGTCGAGAACTTTGCTTCTGACATAGTGATACTTGAGTTCAATGTGCTTATTTCTAGAATGAAATCTAGGGTTGGCTGACAAGACAATCACACTTTGATTATCACAAAATAATAATGTGGGAGCATATTGATTCAAACTGATATCTGAAAGTAAGTTTCTCAACCAAATTGTTTCCTTTGTAGCTTGTGAGGCTTCGATATACTCTAGAAGGTAAAGCTATTGAAGATTGCTTGCGATTGTTCCAGGAAATAGGACCATTGTTGAGGAAGAATGTAAAACCAGAAATAGATTTACAAGTGTCTACATCTCCTGTCCAACTTGCCCAATGAGTAAATTGAGTTTGCCCTTGTCGACTGCTCCATAACAAATGCAAAAGTCCATAGTAGCGCGAAGATATCTCATGACTCTAATAAGAGCCTTCCAGTATCACACCAGGGTAGATCAACTTTTAATTTGTCTCTGTGGATTTGAATTCCAAGGCAGAAGTGAGCTTTGCCTACATCAGTCATGTTGAATTCAGAATATAGCATTGTTTTGCCTTCTTTTATCAGATCAATATTGTTGCCTAAGAGCAACGTGTCGTCCACATATAAAGTGATAATGATAAAAGATTGTTGCATTGTCTTGAAGTAAACATTCGAATCTGAAAGTTGAATAAAAAACCGTCACAAGGTTGAGAGCAGTCGAATTTGCCAAGTAAGAAGAAGCTCTTCTGCAAATACTACAAACGAACCAACCATGAGATCCAAGATTGCCGCGTATTCCTAGCCAAGAACAAGAACAAAAGACTATTGAATTAGATGGCAAATGCAACTACAGAAGCAACTGAACTCAATTAAGAAGCAGATCATGATGCATTCATGACAAATCATCAGAAAGCATCAGACGACAACTTCTGGTTTTTTGATTCTAGAGGCACTTAGCACATGACTAGCCTTATCGACTGTTTCAAATACTACTTCTTCTTTGACGAATGTGAATTGGATGATTGTTCTTGACTTTGAGTCTGTTTCTGATTCGGGTGTAGACTTCTTGGAGCTTTTATGCTTCTATCATTTTGAGCCCTTGTTGACATATAGAGCATGAGACGAAGAGGTAGACGGAATGTCTTGACTTCTTCGATTATCTTCTTGTAGCAACATAGTGATAACTTTGGTAAGAGTTAAATTTGAGTGTGTCGTGATGATCATCACCTAGTTCTCATATGTAGAGGGCAGGCATGAAAGTAATGTCATAATTGCATCTTGATCGTCTATAACTGATCCGACAGTGGCCATCTGTTACAAGAGATTCTTAAATTGGTTAATATGATTTTGAAGGGAATCATTGTTTGACATCTTGAGTGTGAAGAATTTTCTTCAAAGATGTAACCTGGTAGTCATGTCTCTCACATCATATAGTGAGCTTAGGATGTCCCAAATTTCTTTCGAAGTTTTAGCTTTAGCTACGTGGCCAATCTGAGTATCTGATATATTGAGGATAATAAGTGCAAAAGCTTTACGATCCTTCAATTTCCATTTCGAGTATTTTGTGTCGTCTTCAAGCTTTACTTCGATACCTGTAACAACATCCCACAACTCATTGGCGATTAGCAAGGTCTTCATCTTAAATTTCCATAAATGATAATTGGATCCATTCAACTTGTCTGCGATAAGACCGACTTTACTTTGAGAATCCATCTGGAACTTTAGTATGTCGACGTTAAGAGAGACACCATGATATGAAAAACAATTCTCTGATACCAAAAACAAATTGATTTGAACTGAAAAATAATTTGATATCGTGAAAGATATCAACAAGTACAAGAGCTTGCGCTCTGATATAGTATTAGGCCTTGAAGAATCAACGCTCTGATACCATGTTGGAAAGAGCAGTGTAAAAGATAGGTCAAAAAGAATTGAATAAAAATAATTCGAATGACAAGAAAGAAACCTTATCGTGCGAAACAAAATAAACCATCTTCCTCTTTCGCCATGCATGACTACGCCTATCAATTTCAAACAAAACAATAGTAATAGAAATCATGATCGATCTTATAGTAACTAACTTTGAAATCATTAGTACTATAGTGATTACGCAACCAAACATTTAGGCATTGAATTATCAGACAATTAATCTGTCGCAAAGAATTACAGATATGCATACATTTTGAGACAAAGCTGAACACAATAAGAAGATAGTATTGATTCAGTATGAAAACGAAACAAATGTAAATGTGCAAAACAAGTTGCGGATCAAAGCCGCATACTCTAAGCTATCTATGAGCAACTAAAGAAAAGGCTGAATTAAGCACAATGCTAATAAGCAGTGAGTGCAATAGCAATCTCTTAATCAACTCTAAAGAACTGAACTAGAATGCTCAAGAGTGTTCAAGTTTAAAAGCTTGAGAGAGAAACGCTAACTATTTAATACTTGATGATTGATCTTCATGCTTCAATATGTAAGATGTAGGAATATGAACAACTATTTATACTAAGCAATAAGGTCATCAAATGCATCCCCCAGTTGGTTGTGATGTGCTGGCATCCATCTAGTTAGGACTTCTCATAAATTACTTGCTCGATGAATTAATGCAAGTCGGTGGCTTTGGTCGTAAACAGTCTGTCCGTAGAGAAATGAACGTAAACTGTGATGCGAAAAACGTGAAGGTCTTCGCCAACGTCATTTCCTTAACATTTGAGTCATCTGGCATTTTGCGAAAAACCCGAACTGAGAAAAAATCCCAAAAAACAAAAATCCCAAAAATGCCGACACTGTGAGCCGTTTCCGAGTAGTTATGTAGACTGTGTAAAAACACGAAAAAATCTGCAGGCCTAGATAAAAGTTGGACGAACATTAAAATGTCGATTAGTTGATTAATAGGAGAATATTCTAACATTATCCACATGAGCAAATGTATATCTTGTTTTTTTGGAAAGACCTTGGTTACGGGCTACAAAAGGTGTACATGACTGGGCGACAAGAATTATTACTATTCCTGCGAAAGGAAGAAAGATTCAGCTGCAAATGCATCATGTAGGATTGCTTCTGTGGTGTTGCCAATTGGCGTTGAAACTATCGAGGAACTGCTCTTCCAGCCAATGTCTGAAGTATCAGAGGAACATTTGCACTTGACAAGTTTTTTCCTTGATTATATACTAGTTGTGGAAGTGCATTTATCTACGGTGGTTAACCTATTTGCTGCTGAAGCAGTGGATTCTCATTCATCCGAAGCGGACCAGGTGAAAGATGAAGATACAATGGAGGACATACGAGCACAATGGCCAAATAATTTTCTGAAATTTTTGAGGAATCCAGGACTTTTTCACTGTTTCAAATACTATATTACTTACAGTACCAAGAAATATATTCACCTGGACGACAAAAGCACACATGTTATTGAAGGTGAAGGCACTATGAGATTACACTTTGAGAATGATTGATTCAACTACTTTTAAATGTTCTTCATGTACCAAATATTTCCTCAAATTTGCTCTCTGTCAGTAGAATTACATATTTAGGACAAGAAGTACAATTCAAATAAAATCAATTTAAAGTAATATATAGGACAAACAAAATCCTAGCACTCGAAATGGAACATGGATACTTGAATAAATTAAGTCATTGCTACTCCGACAATAATCAAGCTTGTAGTACTTCTATTCAATTTAATAAAGGTTTACTTTGGCATTATAGACTTGGTCATTTGAATTATGCTTTTGTATCGGACATGCCTAAAAAGTCTGTGGTACTTGACCTTGATTATCCAAATATGAAAGTGCAGCTACCTATCTACCAAGATTGTATCATGGGTAAGAAGACTAGATTGTATCCATTTGTCAAAATTTGAAATTCAATTGTACAAAGGTATATTACAAGATTTTGGAGAGGTTTTTGCATGGTTGATCGTCTTTAATTGGCAGCAGATGGTCTTGCAGAAAGAGCTTGTGCATCATAATTTTGCAAAGTATTCATTTTGCAGGGATCGTCGCTTCTGAAGATGAAAGACTGCTGAGTGCAGCATTGCGATGCCTCTTCCATCTCTGCCTTGTAAATTCTAGTGAATGTATACATAAAAACCTGAACTTTGCTTGATCATTGTGTCACTGACGAGATTAGGTGGTGTCGCAGCGAAACAGGATTGAAGAAAGATCGGCAGACAGGTTTTCAGAATTGGGCAGGTGTAACGTCGCTAGCTGCAAGATGATGCAGTTGGACGGGCTGCCTGCGAATGAAAAATTGTCAGAAAACATTAAGAAAATCTGTTAAAGGAATTGTTTGGAATTCAGCAGAGACATCAACGTCTTTTATGGAAATTCGATGAAGGGCACTTGAAAGGTGCCCTTCAGGATATTTCTGTTTTTCAGTGATGACGCATTCCATATTATAAAGCGTCCTGTAAAAACTAGGGTTTTGAAGGTGTCCAAATAGCATATAATTAAGTATAAATAGACATCGATAGAGAGAGCACCACATATCTGATTGAGAGAGAGAGAGAGAGAGCGTGAATGATTTGCAGAGAAGAGCTTGAATGCAGATGTGGTGAATGTAAGAGACAGAGGACGGAACTCATTAAAATCCTTCGAACCTCTGAGTCAGTGATAATCTGTTCCTGGCTTCGTCGACAATCTCAAGGCGAATTTTACTTCATAGTTTTTTTTTCTTCACAACGTTCTCAAGCTATTTCAGGGTACAGCGGTAGGCCGGTAGCCTTACCAAGATTTCTGCGAAAAACAGAGAGACGACAAAGCTTGCTTTGGAGATAAGTTTTTTTCAATAGACTGGATGCAGTATGCTGTGGAGATTCTCAAATGAGTTTAGTGAATGAACTCACGTATGAGTAACACGTCATTGTTTGTTTTGGAAAGTAAATCAGTCATTATTCTTTTGAGACCGGGAGTTGTTCTTTCCGGGGGCAGATCAGTATCGAACCTTTATGATTTGGGATTTTTATGGGGCTTGAAGAATTTTCTTTTTTATGGGGATTATAGAATTTTCTTTACGGGAGAACTGTTCTGCTAAGTTGATACGATCTATTGTAAGGAATTAATGGCTGAGTATAATGTACCGAGGCGACCTCGTCGACATCGACGCCAGGCGCGTGATGCGACGATTGAGGAAGAACTTGGGGAACCGGTGAATTTTCAAGAGCTGATAAGGAAGCATCATCAAGAGATGATTGAAAGAAAGAGAGAACAACTGAGGGACTTTGTGGTTTGGAACAGAGAGTACAGGCTGTTTGGAATCGATGCAGTGCTATTTCTAGTTGTTGGATTGTTGATATTCGTTGTGGTACTCTTCATAGCGGACACTCTGCACAGCATTTTCAGCTGAGTTACGGACGTTCTCTTATGATGCGGTTGTGCATCATTTTTTTTTGTTCATCAGAAGATCATGGATTGAATTTTGTGTTTTTGAAGCCCTTTGAGACCAACCTCTTGGTGTTCCTCTTGGCCATCAAAGTCATTGAACAAACTTTGTTTTCCAGATCCATCACTTTCTTTTCCAGTATGAAAACCATAAGAACCAATACCCACTTGCATAGCATCATCTACACAAGAAAATGTTTCAAAACATGTGAGTAAAGAAAAGTGAGTCGCTTCCACTTTCTTACCTTTCTCTTGATCATCAAAGATATCAAAGATATGAATATCTTCAGACCTGAACCTCTGGAAATACTCCCTCTCAAACATATGATCAATATCCAACAAGAACTCATCAATGCTTGATCTCGAATTTCCACAAAGGTTAGTGAAAACAATGTCACCAATGTCACCATCATAAATCAAAAGATAGATTCCAAACTTTCCATCCAACATGAAGTAGAGTAGGTGAAGATGAGTATCAAACCTAAGAAATCCAGCCCTCTTGAGCTCATACAAAACCTCAATAAGCTCACCAATGAGATCTCCCTTGTCTTGAAGAAATTGCCTCTCGATTTGTTCCATGTAGTCTTCTCCAACCAACCTTTTGTCATCTCGATCATGAGTGATCAATTCACAATCATATAATCCTTTGAGTTGATGAAGAGATGTGAGATCCATGCCTTGGATCTTCCCAAGAACCAATCTTCCATTGCTCTTTCCTTCATAAGACTCCCTCTTGATGATTGCATCATAAGAAGTAGAAACCTCAAAAACATTAGAAGCCATGAAAAATATGATTAGTACCTTCAACATAAGGATGATTGAAGTACTCTCTTTTTTCAAACAAGAACTTCTACTAAATGTTTTAGGTAATGAATCATATGATAATGATTCTTCCTCACTATCATTCACAATGACATCATTCAAAGTACATCCTAGTTTGAACTCTTTGCATACTTCTCTTCTTCTTGACTTGTGACTATCTCCCTCACTAAGTCTCTTGATAGAGCCATTTTATCTACTCTCTTTATGGAGACATGTGACTCCACTTGCTGGAAAAATGACTTTCTTGGACTCATCACAAAAGAATTTAGAAGAACCACCTCCTTCATGCATGCACCTAGCAACATCTTTTGACATATGATCAAAGAAATCATTAACAACAATCTTTTCCAAGGAAGAACCTTCACCTCCATTGATGAAGTTAGCTCTTTCCTTACCTTTTGCAAGCTTGCACTTGCCATGAAGAACCATTGAAACACCATCATTATCCTCAAGACTAGCCAAGTTAGCACAAAGATGAACATCTCCAAGAAGCATATTAGATCTTGACCTAGATCTAGCATAAGGAAGCTTGTTAGACTTTGCATAAGATCCACCAATCTTATTGATGCTAAAAGATAACTTTGGAAAACTGAGACCAATCTTCTTTTTCATTCCATCTTTTTTGTTAGCCATAACAAAAGCATCAAGCTTGAAAAGTCTACCTTGTCTATTGCCCCTAGCAACCAAGATTTCTTCCTTTGTAATGAAACAAGCATCACCACCAAACTTTACCATGTATCCTTTCTTTATCATTTGACCAACACTTAGCAAATTCTTTGAAAGTGAAGGAATGTAAAGAACACCATCAAGTCTTGCTTTCCTATTAGTAGAGAGACAAATAGGAATTGAACCAATACCTTCAAGCACACACTCACCACCATTGGCCATGTGAATTGCTTTCTTGGCTCCATCATAAGTGATCAAAGAAGTAAAGAACTCCTTGTGACTAGTCATGTGTGAGCTAGCTCCACTATCAATCCACCATGAATCTTTGTCACCTTCACTTGATATTGGACTTGATGAACACATCAAAAGAGAATTACCACCACCTAGATCCTCATCATTAGTAGTAAAGTTGATTTGCTTGCTACCTTCTGTGAAAAATACAGATCCTAAGTGGATCTAAACTCCAAGATCATTGGCTTGAATGCTTGCACTCCAAACTACATAAGCTAGGAATTGGCAACACATTCTATGCTACCTAGAATGCAAAGAACTTGATCAAAAAGCATTTATCACAAATGGAAACTTCCATAAACATCAAGTGCGGCCCAAAATAGCATTATACAGTCCATAATACATCAGCCTATCACTTTTGGAAAGCACCTAAGATCATACACAATAGCTTGAAGACAATACACACAACAATGCTCTCAATGGAGGAAGAAACAATGACAATGATCTATTGATCTCAATGAAGCATACAAAAGGTTTCTCCAACCTGTTCTCCACGACTTCCCTACTATTTATGGATGAGGAAGATGACTCTCTCTCCTCTCTCTAGAAGGTACTTGACCCTAGATATTCCCTATATAGAAAAAATAGCTAAAAATGGCTTATATGACCAAAATACATCAAAATGGTCTCATTTTGAAGGGTATGAAGTTTGACACTTCATCATACTGAAAAAATACAGTAAATAAAAACATTGTGGCCTGTTTCACACGTGTGAAACTCCAGAACCAAAACTATTTACAATTTTAGCCAATTTAGGCCTCAAACTAGCTAGGAAATGTTGACAATTTTCACACTCCCTCTTCAACATTGGATGCTAGTTTCAACATAGTCTTTGAGCACATTCCAAGATTAGATCTATGCATTAAATATAGGTCCTTTCCCAATGGTTTGGTGAAGATATCAGCCACACACTCCTTTGAAGAGACATGTTGAAGCTCCACCTCTTTGGCAATGACTTGATCTCTCACAAAATGGTGAGCAATCTCAATGTGCTTGCTCCTTGCATGAAAAACAGGATTGCTTGCCAAGCTTTGGGCTGAAAGGTTATCACAAAGTATGATTGGAGTCTTCTCTGGTTCCAGCAAGTGAAGATCCAATAACATCCTCTTGATCCAAAGAATCTCCTTGGTGCATGTTGTTAATGCCTTGTACTCGGCTTCGGTGGAAGATAGAGAGATAGTTGGTTGCTTCTTTGATAGCCATGAGACCACTCCATCTCCAAGATAGATTGCAAAGGCACTTGTTGACTTCCTATCCATTTGATCACCTACAAAATCTGAATCTAAAAATCCACAAAGGTTAGGTGTAGTACCTCCATACAAGATGCCAAAATCTCTAGATCCCGAGATGTATCTAAGTACTCTCTTTCCTAGCTTCCAATGAGCCTCACTAGGATCTTGCATAAATTGACTTAGTTTACCAACCACAAAGCTTAGATCAGGTCTTGTGATGGTTAACCATATAAGAGATCCTATTAGCTTTCTATAGAGAGTAATGTCCTTGAAGGATCTTTCATTACTTCTTGTAGTTAGCTTTACATTTGATTCCATAGGAGTAGAAACAACTTTACAATCTTCCATATGAAACCTTTTTAGAATAGAGTTAACATACTTTTCTTGACATATGAATGTAGATTTAGAAGTTCTAATAATTTCTATTCCTAAGATATAATGAAGTTTACCAAGATCTTGAATTTCAAACTCTCTTTTGAGTGCCATCTTGATTTCATCTATATCTAGATTGTTACCACCACTTAAGATAATGTCATCAACATAGATCAAAAGTAAAGTGATATCATTTTCATTCAATCTAAAGTAGAGAGAATGATCATACTCACTCATAACAAAGTTTTGAGAAAGTAAGAAGGAATTGAGCTTAGCATACCAACTCCTTGGTGCTTGCTTTAGCCCATACAAACTCTTTTGGAGATAGCACACATGATTAGGCTCATCATGTGAAACATAGCCCTCGGGTTGCTCCATGTAAATATCTTCTTCAAGATCACCATTCAAGAAGGCATTAGTAACATCCATTTGCCACATATCCCAATCATAAAGAGTTGCAAGAGAGATTAGGATTCGAATAGTTACCATCTTTGCCACGGGTGCAAAGGTCTCATCATAGTCAATACCATATTCTTGAGCATACCCCTTTGCCACCAACCTTGCCTTGTACTTGTTGATTGATCCATCTTGATTTGTCTTGATCTTGAAGATCCACTTACAACCAATTGCCTTCTTGTCCTTTGGAAGCTTTACCAACCTCCATGTGTTGCTTTTGATGAGTGCTTGATGCTCATGATCCATGGCTTGGATCCATTCCTTCTTTTGAATTGCTTCACCTACACAAGTTGGTTCATCAAAAGAGGTAAGAAAAGCAAGGTTAGAGTTGTCCACCACTTGCTTTCCTTTTTCATCATAGGTTAGCCTTGATGGCTTAGCCCTTTGCCTTTGAGTCTTCCTTGAAGTTTGCTTTGGAGTGGCATCTCCATCTTCATCCAAGACATCTTGCACATCATGATGATTAGTAGGCACATCAACATCAACATCAACAACATTGGAAACATTCTCTTCATGAAAGATGACATCCCTACTTATGACAACTTTCTTTGTAAAAGGAATGTACACTTTGTAAGCCTTGCTTACTTCACTATAGCCAACAAACACACCCTTCTTTGATGAAGGATCTTCTTTAGTTCTATCATCAAGTGTGATATTGACAAAACATGTACATCCAAAGATCCTACAATGCTTGACACTCGGCCTTCTACCATAAAGAACCTCATGAGGAGTTTTACCATCCAAGGAAGCACTTGTCCATCTATTACATAGATAGTTAGCACATGCTAAAGCTTCCCCCCAAAAAGACTTAGCAAGATTAGCACGTAGTCTCATTGCCTTGGCACATTCACAAAGGGTCCTATTCTTCCTCTCGGCCACTCCATTCTGTTGTAGTGTACTTGGATAAGGGCATGTAGGTGTCTATGCCTTGGATGGAGGTATGGAACCTAGAGAGGTATTAGAAAGTCATTGGATGACTATTTTTCTAAACCTTGGGCCTCAACCTTGAACCATATCACTTTATTGGTCTTGGACCAAAGTATACATGCACAACTTGGGAAAAAGGTCCTAGTGGGAGGGCGCCCTCCCAAAGGGTCCATTGAGTTTCAAGTTTCACAAGAATAGCAATCAAAGGGTCATAAGTTATGGAAGTTGTTTGATAATCTTCCATAAGCCTATGGAGGCTCTTGAACTCCTCTAGGTCTCTCTCTTTCTCATTGGATGTGGATGGAACTTCGTAGTGTATTGGAGGGTACCGATTGCTCTCTATATAAGGGAAGTAGGGCGCCCATTGGGAGGGAGAGAGATCTGTTTTGCTTGTATTGCTTATGCTCTAGTGTGGCTACTAGTGTGTAGAGTAAATTCTTGTGTGTAGTATGCTAAGGGTTTGGACTTTGCTTATGGTATGGGACATAAGTAGGGTTTGGATCTTGAGTATGCTATTGGTTGTTGTGGTATGCTTGTGATTTGTTTATGGTTAGCAAGGGGGTGCTAGATAGGTCTTGCTTGGAGCTTGGATCTAGCTATGGTTGGGTGGTGAATACTTGAGGCCAGTTTGTGTATAAGAGTAGGGACACAAGTGGAGGAGAGATCCTTGGAGGCTTGCAGATCCTTACTTGCAGGTGGAGGCATCCTAGCTTGGAGCCTGGAGAAGCATCTTGGAGCTTGCAGGTTGTTTGGAGGACATTTGGAGATTCTACCTTGGATTTGGAGGACATTCTCACCTTTACTTGTTAAAGTGGTACCAGAGCTAGACAAAGGATGGTAACCTTTCTAATCTTCTTCATGCTCTATTAAGATCACCAACTAAATTCTTTTGGAAAAGATTATTGGCTTTTCTAGTGGTAGGAAGCTTGTAGTTGAAGTACCCAATGAATCTATTTCTCTTTGGAAGAGGTAGTGATGCTTATAAAATTGTTTAGGGGCTGAGTTTTTATTATAATTAGAGAAGATGAATGTGGATCGTTGTTTTAGAATTTTTTTGGAAAAGGATTTGTTGAATGGTTAGAGGAAGTCTTCCTCTACATTCACAAATTTTTTTTTTGAAAAAGACTGATTCTAGCCTGTGTTCTTGATCAAAACTAGTGTTTTTTGGGCATAAATGAAGCGTTTGAAGTTCTGATTTTCATTTTAAAGTTTTTTTTTCAGACTTGTAAATCTGAAAATCAGATTTGAAAAGTGAAGTTTTCATCCAAACTTCATTAGTTACACCTTTCTATCTCCTAGTTTCATGTAGATGGCATTGTAGGAAGGGAATGATAGTGTAACTTTGTGCATAAAACAAGTTTTGAATTTATGTTTTTACAGACTTGTAAATTTGAAAATCGGATCTAAAAATTGAAGTTTTCATAAAGCTTCATTAATTTTCCATTTCTAGACACTAGTGTCATGGATTTGGAAATCTAGAATAGTGGAAAATGTGGAAATTTTGGTTTCTTTTATAACAAAAAATAAAAATGGAATTGGATTGGGATATTTACATAAACATTAGCTTGGATTTAGTTAATTCTAGTTTACATAAAGATTTGGTTTTCATTTTTGCTTTAATTTAAGGCAAAGGTAGCTTGTTGTTGTTGTTCTCTTAAGCTTGGATTGAGCTTGCAAATAGTAGGCTTGGACTGAGCTTACAAACAATAAGATTGAATGAGTAGAAGTAAAATGCTTTTTATTTTACATTGGATGTAAGAATTAAAGCATTTCTATCATTCTAATTTGAGCCCTTGTTGTTATATTTGCATAATAAGAAAACACACAAGCAACACCAATGGATCAAACCAATGATAACCCAACTTTTGATTTATCAAACCCATCCAATGTGGCACAAGTTCTTGAACTTTTATATCAAAAAATTCAAGCCACTAATAAACAGCTTCTTGAAACTAATCAAAAGGACCAAGACTTGGAGTCCAAGTTAGCCAACCAGAAGAAGCATGTAGTTCCACCTCCCTTAAAATTGTTTAAGGGAGAGAAGAAAGATAGGAACTTGAGTTAGAATTAAAGCGCATCCCGTCAATGACAACCTGGACCATGCATGGGTTGTCTGAGTGAAGAACTATATGTACACTGTATTTTCATTTTGAGAAATATAGTTGCTACGTGAGCTTGGTGTGGAGAGTGTTTTTTTGTTTGTGTTACTGTGTAGCATGAGTTGTGTTCATGTTCAAAGCAAATTCTAAGTTGGTATCAGAGTCGTACAGGGAGTGTACATAGTGTACAGTGTCGCCGTTGAAGAG
The DNA here is from genome assembly GCA_029204225.1 of Diphasiastrum complanatum. Lineage (NCBI taxonomy): Eukaryota > Viridiplantae > Streptophyta > Lycopodiopsida > Lycopodiales > Lycopodiaceae > Diphasiastrum > Diphasiastrum complanatum. The sequence continues at coordinate 29,310,643 of CM055101.1, forward strand.
AGCTTTGGGAGAAGAGTCTTCTGAGAGTTTGCTGCTTATGGCGGGTTGGAGACAGAAAGTTAGGCACTGGTGCATAGCTTCTAGTATACATAGGCTTGCTAGGCTTTAAAATCGTGTGAGGATTCACACACAGGGCTTGTCAGTTGAATAAAAACCAGAGAGATGAAATTCTAAAAATTTCGTAAAAAGGCTCACTACAACACCCACTGCAATTTGTGACGTGTTTTGTGACATGAATCGCGAGTTTTTTCTTTTTTTAATTCATCGTGGACGTCAGAAAAACATGTCGCTATAAGGTCGTCGAAATCCGACGTCCTTAAAATGCGTTGCAATCTGACACACATATGTTTTCAGAATCTGGAGAGACACTTCCCAGTCGATGGAAATGAATCTGACATGGACGTCGAATTGCGCCATCCGATGTGGATGTTGCAATGCGACGTCCCACATGGATGTCGGATTGGGACGTCCAAAGACGTTGCTTGCTATTCGACATGGATGTCACATTGCGACGTCTAGAAAAGTCGTCGAATTTTGACGTCTATAAATCCAGAATGACCCATAAAATTGTCCAACGGATGTCTCATCCGACATCCATCTGACGTCTACTTGAATGTCGGATTCTGACATCTGTTAACAAAATGATTTCTATCACTAACGTTCTGTTCATTTCTGATAGGCATAGTCATGCTTAGCGTAGAAGCAATGTAGCTCATTCCGCTGATTACGAACACATTCTGTTCGAGTTTGTTTCTCGTTCAAGCTTTTGAGTTCATTTCTTTTTGTGTTCGTTTTTTTTTCGAGCTATTTTCATCTCTCATACTCACACACCTCTTCTTCCAACGTGGTACCAGAGCAATTTTCATAGCCTGATAAGCTTCCACAGTACACGACTCTACTAGCCGATAGAGTAATTGTCTTCTTGTTTTGTAGTTCTGTAGTAGATTTTCATACTTAAGTCACTGATAGTTTTTCCTATCACCTAGACTAATCTTCCACATCCATTCCCAAGGGAAAGCCAGTCCCATCATGGACAAGCTTGATGGAGCCAATTACCATTTGTGGAAATTTAAGATGAAAACTGTACTAATGGCTAAAGGATTGTATGACATTGTTATAGGTGCAGAAGAGAAACCTGAAGCAGACAACGCAACAATCGTCAGATGGAAGCTGAAGGATGGAAAGACTTTCTCGTTGATCATCTTGAACATTATGGATACTCAGATCGGTCATGTATCCGAGGCCCAGACATCGAAAGAAGTCTGGGACATCTTGAGCACACTATACGAAGTGCGAGATATAGCTTCCAAGCTACATCTCAGGAAGAAATTCTACTCCCTCAAGATGGCGAATGGTGATTTCCTACAGAATCACATCAATCAATCTAAAAACCTGCTAAGGCAAATGGCCACTGTCGAATTTGTCATAGATGATCAAGACACAGTGATGCAATTGCTTACAAGCTTGCCAAGCTCATATGACAGCTAGGTGATGATCATCACGACACATCCAAAACTGACTCCTTCGAGAGTCATTAAGATGTTGTTGCAGGAAGACACGCGGATGAACAAAGCCTCAAGTTTCTGAGCTGATTCTCATGTCTTATACACCAACAAGAGCACGACTAAGCAGAAGAAAAAGAAAGTCAACAAAAGATTTTTCATCGGGCCGCAAGTGTGAGAATGTACAATGTCTAACAATCCTCTAGCAATATGGTGATGGCTTGATTTAAATGGTTTCTTAGTCTATTTATCAACTAGACAGTCTTGAGAGACATGTAACTCGACTTTATCACGAGGATAGTCGAGATCAAGAACAATAGATTGTCTAGACATTTGTTGTACAACAGCATGATTCAAGTGCGAAGTCTATAATGCCAAAGTAAACTTTTATTTGCATGAATAGCAGTATTGAGTGCCTGACTAGAGGCAAAAAAACAATGACTCAATTTATACAGATATCCATGTCTCTTTTTTATTGCTAGGATCTTGCCTATCCTATCAATTACTTTGCACTGATCACATTTAAATTCTACTCTATGTCCTAGATCTGTGATTCTGCTTACAGAGAGCAGATTTGTAGATAAATTTGGTACATACAAGACTTTAGAGAGTAGCTTAGATTGATCATTTGCAAAACTTAATCTTACAGGGGCCTTTACCTTTAATAGTTTGTGTGCTATTGTCACCAAGGTGAACATATTTTGGGTACTGTAAGGTGTATAGGACTCAAAACAACCAATGAGATTGGTCATGTACTGAGTAACTTCGGAATCTAGGAACCAAGAACTATCGCTAGATGCTCCTTGATGGCTGGTCATGAAGGCATCATGATTTGCTTCTTGAATAGGTTGTGGAGCTTCTGCAGCTACATTTGCCACTTGATTCGACTGCCCCTTGCTGTTGTTCTTCGCTTGCAGTATCCAGCAGTCTTGTACAAAAATCAGCGCAAATACTTGCCACCTAATCATCCTTTTCGAAGGTTGAATAGGCAATTTTTTGGAGGGCGATGAGATAATCCTCTAACTACACCACCACCCCCATGCATGAGAGTAGCAGAATGGCATGGTGAATGGCTTAAACATCAGGATGTTAATTCTTCATGGAATGAATCCATTGATGGTATGAAATGGTTGTCTATTTTTCATAAATTACCCTATTGGAGGAATTCATTGATAATCCATCTATTGGATCATATGCACATATTCAAAAACGTCGATGAATCCTTATGGAACCACATCATTGGCATAAAAGACAACTCCACAGCTCATAAAGATCTACAAGCGGCCGATGTGAAAAGACCCTATTGGATTCAATACACCGAAGGTGGAGATGAGACTCTACCTAGTGTGTCATGGATTCTTACAAAAGAGCAACTCTCATATGTTAAACATGTCATAAAACAAATAAGAACTCCAACAGGCTATGCACATTCTTTATGCAAATCATTTACCAAAGATGGTAAATTAAGTGGTTTGAAATTGCATGATTGGCATAAGATATTGCAATTCATACTTCCATTTTCTATTCGAGGTCCCTTTAACGATGACGTACGAAATATGCTTTACAATTTGTCATCGATGATTAGGTTTGTATATTTTTCTAAGAACTTGTATAAATATGTGTTATTTCAATATTTTTATGTGTTAAACAACCTTATGTACTATCAATCTTGCAATTGGATTTCCTCAAAAGAAATAAAAAATAGTGAATTGGATTCCATGAAAATCCAAATGATCGAAATGATATGTTTGTTGGAAAGAGATTTTCCAACTTCTTTTTTGGATATACAAGTTCATCTTCTAGTGCATTTGTTCGAAGGAGTATCAATTGAAAAACCTGTGCACACGAGATGGATGTTTTACCTTGAGCACTTTATGAAAGTTTTGAAGGACTTTGTGAGACAAAAGACAAGGCGAGAAGGTAGCGTTGTAGAAAGTTGGCCTGTATAGGAATTTTTGTTTTATATCACCGAAATAATCTCACAATTGCATCCTGCAAGTCCAAAAATGTGGTGTGAAGAAGAAGATGAACGTATTAAGGGTGAAGTACCACAAGGAAATGGTGTGCAAAAGAGACTTGCACCTCAATTAAAAAAGAGATAATTGACACGTTATTATATAATTGTGTACAAATAGAAAAGTGGATTTTAAGGTATGAAGAAGCCAAAAAGGAAAGAAACATAACATTGAAACGGAAAAAAAATATCAATCGAAGAAGAAGGAGGGCATTGGAGAACGACGAAGCTTTGGAGCCTTTACCTTCAAAATGCTCTCGTGAATGGATTTTTGATACGATGCTAAAAACATCCGAAAACGGAAAAGAAGTGACAAATTAGAATGGGAATTTGTTTGCGGATGTGGATGGAAGGTTAGTGTAATATTGTTTTTGTGAAGTTTTGTCTTTGTACTACTCAATATATGAATAGTATTTCTAATTACACACATTTGTTTTTTTTTTGTGTTTTAGTTTACATTATACACTGCCATGTGGGCATATAGACACCATGACCGTATTGAGAGAGTTGACAACAAGTGTCATACATATGATTGTGGTATAGTGGCCAACTTTCAACAAGAGAGTTGTTCTAGTGCGAGGGACCATAATGTCATTTCGGACGACCTAGACTATGTCGGCACATTGCAACATATTTATGAAGTCGATTATGAGACTAACGACAAATACTTTATTTTTGATGTAAAATGGTTTAAGGTCATCTATTGTGGAAGCAACACCACAATTAGAAATGATAACTCAAAGTTTTTTCAAATTGACTCAATAAAATGTATATCGATGGACTCTCATGACACTTTAGTATTGCCACGACATTACGAACAAGTGAGACTCTAAAATTCCAATGTCATTAATATTCGCAATCCAATTATTTATGTATCAATCTTATAAGACTAACTTAATTTTTTTTAATTCTTTGGCATATTATATTCCATCCAGATCGAATAGACCCAAGATGGTGGTATGTGATCCAACTTAATGCAAGAAAACGACGTGTGTTTGAAGAAAAAGATATTGCTGAATTGGATATACATGACGAACCACCACCCATTGGTGACATTTTGGAAGAACCTGAACCACTCATCCAAACTACAAATGATGTCGAAATGATGGGAGAAGAAGGTACAAATGGAAATGATGAGATCCCTACGATCGTACAAGACCAAATTAGGGGTAATTTGAGGCCCCCACATTTGGATGAGATAGAATTAGAAGAAGAGGTGATTGAATATGAGGGTAGCTCACATCATCAAAGAGACACAATCAAAAATTTACGATTATACCTAGACCTAAATTCAGATGAGTGTCAAGACTGGTGTGATGACGAGAATGACGTAAATGATGAGAATGATCTATGATTATTAATACTTAAATTCACTTGCACTCCTTGCGGCTATGTCCTATTTCATAATGTCACAACATATTTCCCCTATGGCGTGTAGGTTTTTCCATGCAAGTTGGAAAGATTATAACCTCGCCTTTAACGGGAAAAAAGTAAGGGCTACACACCTTCCTAGAATTGGGAATTTTAACTATCTACATTTCACCTTTGTATATTAAGTAATTACTAATATATGTGGTAAAATATGATATTGCTTTGACTAAAATGAAAATGATGAATTATATTTGATTTCTTACTATGTTAGATAACGTATTCCAATAATTAAAAAAATTGAAACAACACAAACTCACTGATAAACTCACTCGAAGCTTAAGTGCAAATGTGCAATTGCTTGCTCTTTAAACGCTTGCTCTCTTTTTATTGAATATTGTTGTCACATGCACAAGCAATCAAAAAATAACACTATATTACACAATTGGACCATTATTATAAGCAAATTCAAACATACAATTATCATCAAATACTATCTAGTCATCTACTACTCTAATCTTAATCAAAACACACTCACACACACACACATACACACTTTCTCTCTCTCTCATTATAAATCTGATATAAATTTTCTATCAAACACTATTTATTTATCTCTCTTAAATATCCTAAACTAATGCATAATACAAAACACAGATACACACACACTTTCTCTCTCTCTCTCTCTCTCTCTCTCTCTATATATATATATATATATATATATATATAATATCTTAAATTTAAAATGCAGAACACAACACATACACACTTCCTCCCTCTCCCTCTCTCTCTCTCTCTCTCTCTCTCTCTCTCTCTCTCTCTCTCTCTCTCTCTCATCTTAAATTTTAAATCAATGCAAAATGTTAAACATACACACACACAAACACACACACACACAATCTATTCATCTACTACTCTAAATCTTAATCAAATCACTCTCTCTCTCTCTCTCTCTCTCTCTCTCTCTCTCTCTCTCTCTCTCTCTCTCTCCCCATTATCTTAAATTCAAAATGCAAGACACAATACATACACACTTCTTCCCTCTTCTCTCCACCCCCTTATCTCTCTCAAATCTTAAATCTTTAATCTTAAATCAATGTAAAATGCTAAACATGTTCACAAAAACTCTCTCTCTCTCTCTCTCTCTCTCTCTCATCTCTCTCTCATCTATCATTCTTAGTCCTAAATAAATATAAATCTAACAATCTATTACTACCATAGACAATGCATTTATCTATAATCTTAAATTCTAAATCAATGCAAAATGTTAAACACACACACACATCTTCTCTTTCTCTTTTTTTTTTCTCTCTCTCTCACACACATGCACATTATAAATTTAACAATCTATTACCACCCAACACTATCTATATCTATTTGTCTATTAACCTTAATTATAGATCAATGCAAAATTCAAAACACATACACATCCTCTCAAACACACACATACACTGTCTTAAATAATTCTAACAATCTATTATAAACATTATCAAAAATCAATCTATTATAAACACTATCACAATCTATTCTCTCTCTCTCTCTCTCTCTCTCTCTCTCTCTCTCTCTCTCTCTCTCTCTCTCTTAAAACTTTTTTTAAAAAAAAAGAACAAAACATTAACTCCAAAATCTTTCAAGATCTTCAAGCATACATCTACACTCCACCTATTCTCTCTCTTTCTCTCTCACAAATTACAAATCTAATAATATATTATTAATAAACTATCCTAAATAGTACTAACAATCCATTACAAGACCATTCAAAACCATTTTTATACTAACAATATTCAAAACTATTTTAAATCAATGCAAAATTTAAAAACACATACACATATAACACACACACACACTATCTCTATCGCTTTCTATTTTTCACACTCTCTATCTCTTCTCAAAACAAACAAACAAACACCAACCTCAAACAAACAAACAAAAAGCAAAACAAACATAAATCAGGCACCAACCTCAAACACTGATCTTGAAGCACTGATCTTGAAGCACCCTCAAGCACTAACCTTCAAGTCCTCAAGCATTGATCTTCAATTGCCTGCAATCACCCTCAATCGCTCCAATGTGCTCCAACCTACAGAAAAACAGAGTAAGAGAGAAGACGCTAGATCGCGCAAATACGAAAAACCAAACAATGTTGACCCTCCAAAAGTAGTCCACAAATATAACATGCATTGTACTCGATGTAGTTAAACCTGCATAGTTCATAAACCAAATTAAACATAAGCTTAGTTAACTATACTCAAACGTTAAACTCTAAAATGGATTAGATTCATTATATAGATACCTGAACATTCGCTTAAATAGGGGTAGTCATGCATCGTCCACATTAGAATTCCACGAACAACGAAGCTCCTTTGTTGTAAAGGTCTCGAGATGTCGTAAGCGTGAATACCATTCCAAAGAATACACAATTCATTGACCAAAGGTGCAAGATACACATCCATGTTCTTGGCCTTCTACTTTCTTGAAATCAATAAAGCCAATGACAAGTGTCCCGTTTTAATACTCAACCATGGAGATATGTTATAATTAACGAGCACAACTAGCCATGTGGACCAAGTTGATGCTTGAACGCTAAATGGATTTATGCCATCCATAGCATGGCCAAATATCAAATTACGAGGTTCGTAACCCGGGCCATTGGTCTTCAATATGTTTCCATGCAGGTGAATCACTTGGTACTCGCATCACATCATCTGTAGATCGATTTTTGACATGCCAATCCATTAGTTGTGCCAAAAATCTACATCGAAATAAACATTGCAATTGCGGGATAATTGGAGAATGTCGTAACACTTTTCGTGGCACTTTATCCCCTTGTAAGTCATCTTGAAAACATGAAGCGTTACACATTGGACATTGAAGTTTTTCTGAATGCTCACCTCTATATAGAACATGGTCTTCCGAACATGCATGTATTGTGTCATAATCCATTCCAAGCACAGTCATCATCTTTCGTGCTTCTTTTTGTGTTTTGGGTATCACATTTTCTTTTGAAAGTATTCGATGCAACAACCTAAAAAAAGAGCAATGTGGCTTGTTAGAAAAGAAAAAAAATTAACTTAATGTAAATACGCTATAAAGTACAATAATTGTGTTATGCATTGAGTACCCGAATAATGATGCCACACTACGATCAATCCATTTGTATGTTGCTTGAAGGTTTAGAATAAGAATTGATGTAGCTAGTCTTGAAATGGATGCTCCAGGATATAGAGGAGTGTCTGTCTCCTTGCACAATAGAATCTCGTCTTCATCCATCTCAAATTGTTCGTGATCTCCATTTTCATTAGAAGATGCATGCATATCATCATTCTCATTTGTTTCAAAGTAAGATTCAAACATGTTGTGCATTGCTTCATCATGTTGCATCTCATCATCATAATCATTAGAATCAAGTTGATTACTCTTTTTTCCAATTGTGTTTGCCTCTTCAATTTGTTTCATTCTTTGTCTTCTCATATCTATCAAAACTTGACGTTGATTGTAACTAAACACGAATGGACCAACTCCGTGGAATGGCATTCGATGTATTGGCTACACACATGAAACAAATTCCATAAGTGATATATATAGATTGACGAAGATTATAATAAAAAATAATCATATAAAGTTAACAAACCTCAACATCTTCCAAATTCGATGGCTGACCTTCTTCTTTTCATCCAAACTTCCACAAATGATTTTCAACAATGCACCTCTCACGCATCTTTTGTCCATCACACTTGAGACATGTGCACTATATTTTATTTTGAAAATATTTTTTCTACAAGAAACAAAAATCAAGTACATGTCACTTTAGCACAATAGTTTAACTTATAATAACAAAGTCTTTATGAACAAGAAAACATGCATGTTTATTACTTACCTTGTTAACTTGCGTAGTGTCTTCATCGCTAGATTGATCTGAATGTAATTCATCTCATTGTGATAAACTACATAAATGCATAAGTACAAAACACAAATAACATAAAATTATTTTATGATTCTAATGTTTTAAATTTTAGTATATGTTGTCACTTATATGATTCTTTTGCATCTTGGTGCAGGCTGTAAACGCATATCTCTCTTCTTTTGTTTGTACAGGTATGAAAGTCTCACTCCAATATGCATTAAAGTTCTGTAGTTGATTTTCTTTTCTACTTCATTTCAATATATTAGGGTTTAGGGTAATGTATTGTATGTTTATGAATGTAGTAATTATGTTGGGATTAGGCAGTGGTGAAAGCTCGGGAGATTATGCTAAAAATTTATATGAATCATTAACTCCTAAGCAAAAAGCAGAACTGCAAAGTATGCTTAGCCGAGATGAGGGCGGTCCCTCACAAGTGGCCGCAGCTCCCGCCCTCATCAAAGAGTCATCCACAAATCCTTATTATGACTTGGATCCTCAGGGTAATATAATTGCCAACAGAAAAGGGAGGGTGGTTTTGTACTGGCTCTATTCTTTATGCCAACGCCATTTTGGCGACAAATTGTTTAGTAAATGGTCCGAACAACCTGCTGCCAATAAACAACAGGTTATTGGTATCCTTCGTGACGAATTTCAACAAGAAGAAAAATTTGAGGAGAAGGAAATTCATAAGCATATGAGCTTATGGATTAGTTATCGTCGTGATATGGCATGACGAGCTTATAGGAACGGGCAATCCAAGCCCTCCTGGTGTTCAAGAAGTTATTGGAACTGTGTAACAGTTGATGAACGAACACCAGATAGATACAAGATGCAAAAAGATGTCGTGACCGCTATGATGCATGGGATAGGCAATCCTAGATTGGTCTCGAGCGCAAAGGCGGGATTGCAAGCAAGCATGGTAAGTGAAACTACACTACTCTTATAGTTTATCTTTGATTTCATATGCTTTTATTTTTTAATATGCATTATGACTAGCTGCGCCCTAAATTAATCACAACTTAAATTGAATGCATGGATAGTTGGCGGACTATGGACGTTTGCGAGCTAAGGAGGAGTACGAATTTGCCTTCAGGGAATCATACGACGCATTAGTCGACAAACTAAAGAGCGAGGGTCATCCTCCAAATGTAAGTGCTAGTTTTTGTATTCATACTAATGTGGTTTGTATTCCGATGTTAGTATTATTTAATTTAATACGATCAAGCATTAAATAGTAATGTAGTTTGTTTGCTTGTTTTCATGCAAACTGGACGTCACGACGACAATGAGTAGATTAGGTTTATAAGTTTTAGTTGATGTTAGATCTAGAAAGACTCATGCGACAATTAAAGCACCAATTTTGTAATACATTGGTTGATATTATGAAAATATTATTATTGCAAATGATTGTGCTATATTGCCATTGCTTTTATATGTGCAATGTTCTTCTTAAAAAAATTGCAATGTCGAATTTTGAGATGTGGATTGACGTAACAACCAACTAAGAATTCCAAACCATGTGCATCATATATAGAAATCTAAATGAAATTTATGATGTGCATAAAGCAATGCAATAGAGTATTGTCATTCATAATGAACATGAAATAATGCAATAAAACATAGAATGAAAAGTAATTTAAGAATGAAAAATACCTCATGCTTAGCTTGTTGTTTGATCCAAATGTTGAATGCAACTCAAAAATATTGTTTCAAAAACAATTCATGAACATCGCTTCTCCAAGAACCCAACTCCAAGAACAGCTCGATAAAAATGCGTGCGCTATTTTTTATGCGTTTTTTATTTTTATTTTTACCTAATTATAAGAGACGTCGCAAGGTAAGAAAATTCAACTAATTGAAGGGAAGCACATGATTCCGGAATTGTGGCACACACAATACAAACAAGTGCACAAAAATTAAAAGCTCAACAGGCAAGAACTTCTTTCTTGTTATCAACCTCAACAACGGAGTTTGCCCCACACTGTTGTACTCACTCGTTTTGGTCACTCCCTGCTATTGCTGTTGCTGCATGGTTCCACAAAAAAGCCCAAATGTTGTAGGGAGAGAGCATGTGGTGACATTCTGGAGTAGGATATAATCGTGTGGTTCGGAAATTTTGATTAGCACTCTATAATGTTGTCTCTGTTTTTCTCTTCACGTGTGTTTAGGGTCGGTGTGGGTGGGGGTGTGTGTGCGCACGTGTGTTTGTGTGTGTTTGTGCATGTGTTTCATGCTACTGGTTTACGGTTTGTGTTATATATTAATTTATGTTTCATGCTTGAGAGAGAGAGAGAGAGAGAGAGAGAGAGAGAGAGAGAGAGAGAGAGAGAGAGAGAGAGAGACTGATACATCTAACATTTTCAACTTTTGCAGAAGAAGGAACATAAGTTGGTTTCAAGAAAAAGAGTTGCAAGAGAGATCGAGAATATTATTGATAGGATAAATCACATGAATATTGATTTTGGATCATCATTGGCCCTAGATGATGCTCTTGTTGATGATGACCCTTTGCATGATATAATTAGTTCATCAATGCCTTGTGATTCAATCCATGTCTCCAAATCTCTAGAACGTTCCTACCACCCAACCACATGTATTCTAGATGTTGCACATGAGTCCTCCACGATTCTCCAGGTGGATTCCACAAACTTGACCACTCCTTTAAAAAAAAGAACACGTCTTGGACGTATTATGACTAGTTTGAAAGATAATTGCATGTTACTACGCACTGTTGATGTGTCAAAAGACATTCTAGGTCCTTTGTCTAACCTTCCTCTTCCACCTAGCTTGCAACCATTAGTAAAAACTTTTATTAGAAGTAGATATTCGTGTGGGCCACTCCAATCACCATTACTATTAAATGGAACACCATCTACGTATTCGGGTTGAATGTACATGATCATGCCTAGTGAACACTTTCCTGAGGCTGGTTTGGGCCTTTTTGCATTGAGTAGTATTGAGGTCCCTTTAAATAGTGTTATGACATTGATGCCAAATGCAGGACATCAATACAATTGGGGTGATTGACATGCTTTGTGTCGTCACCAATGGAGGATGGAAGTATATGGCTTGAATTCAAATGCCTATTCTGTAGAGGAGCAACGCATGCAAGGAGGCAACATCTCAAGGGAAAATCGTACATACATTGATGGACGTCCAAATGTGCATGGAAACATTGCTGCATATATAAATAGTTCCATTGGCCACTCTCTATTGACGAATTGTATTTTCATCAAACGGAATTTTGACATTTCGAAGGAAGGCTATTTGGTGTTTGCAGTCAGTGTGCAATCAATCGGACACCGTTTGACAAATGAATTGAAGCATCATAGTTCTAGTAGTAGGGCAACCTCAGAGCAAGAGGATAGGTCTGTCAGAACACTGTGAATTGGAAGCCAAGAAGAGATTTGTGTAAAAAGCCCTGGTTTGGGATTTGGGAGCACAAAATCAAAGATTTCTCTCTATTTTGAGCGGTTTTTTCAAGCTGTAAAAACCCAGAGGAGGGCGCCCTAGCAGTGCGAGTCAGATCAGAAGAGGCTGTGGACAACCGCAACTCAGAGAGAGAGAGATCGTTGAGGAATCCTCAGGGCAGCCATAGTTGTGAAAAGAGAGGGAAGCTGGCCGCGAGGAGAGAAGTCGCGACTTCGTTCGCGCGTGGAACCAAGGTAGAAGCCTAGCATTTTGGAGTGAGCCGTGTTTGCAGGCGCGTTGATCAATGCACAAAACCATCTAGGACTGTAGGATGAGTCCCTATGAAGATCAATGATAGAGATCGTGCTTTTGGAAAGCAGTGTGAGCCATTGGATCGGAATTAGCCATTGGATGACAACTAAAGGGGCTATGAAAGTTTGAAGGGCAATTGGGCCTTCAACTTTATTAAAAATTTTCATACTGAAATTGGAGTTGGGTCCCTTCACAAGTGAAGAGTGAAGTTTCTTCAAGGTGAAGAAACAGTTCAAAAACAAAGAAAATCTCTATTTTTGGGTCTTTTGCCTGTCTTGACCCAAACGAAAGGGTATAACCTCCAAACGAAGGGCACCCGGACTATACCTGCAAATACGGTACAGCAAAACAGAGTGATTGCAGTGGGGAAAGTGTTCAGAGTGCGCCAAAAGTGATTTCACCATTCCACTGAGCACCTAGTTGGGAGTTGACGACTGAGTGCATTTCGGAAGGCGACGCCGATTTGGCTTTCAAATTGGTGGAAAAGTGATGAGTGGCCTGGTAAGGGAAAAAGTGCAGGTCATCATTTTCAACTTCTGACATCGCAGTTGGCCTCGGCATACTGTTTTTAGCCTACAGCAGAAGTTTCAAGTAGTTTTGCAATGGCAAACATGGGAGAGTCCATTTTGAGTGAAAGTAGCAAATTGGACGGAATTTCCAAATATGCAATGTGGAAATTCAAAATGAAAAACATACTGATGGAGAAAGACATGTGGGAAGTCATCACAGGTGATGAGAAAAGGCCGCCAAATGAAGCGGATATCAAAGTGTTCGACAAAAAGATGAGGAAAGCTTTGACCTTCATTAACTTGTCAGTGAAGGATCACATCATTACCCACATTTGTGATGTTGTTACACCCAGACAGGCATGGGATGTGCTAAAGGAACAGTTTGAGATGTCAATTCCGTCAAGAATCATGTTTTTGAAGTCAAAGCTGAATAGTGCCCGCATGGAGCAAGGAGAGCACATTCAGACGTACATGACCAAAATCAAGACAATGAGAGATGAACTACATTCTATTGATGAGCGCATACGTGATGTGGAGCTGGTGCACAATGCATTGTACGGCATTGCAGAACCCTGTCAGATGTTTGTGAGCGGAATAGCATCAAGAGAAAGATTGCCAACCTTTGACGAGCTCACAGGAATCTTGATGCAGGAAGAGCCAATGGTGAAAGCTAGACGTCAAAATACTGACGATCAAGCACTTGCGACATGCCAAAAACAAGGCAAGGGCAAGGGCAAGAAGAAGTCTAAGCAGCAATTTGCCAAGTCTCAGGAGGATGAGGGATCTTCCAGTAAGACCAATTAGAAAGGCAAGTGCTTCCATTGTGGTAAAAAGGGCCATTGGAAGAGTGAATGTCGCAAATTCCCGGCGGAACAAGGCAAGGGAAAACCAAAACAAGCAGGTAACCTTGTCGATGAGGGTGAGATTGAAGACTCTAGTATCTTCATATCTGCATTGTCATCTAATCAAGATGATCAAGCATGGTATATTGACTCGGGAGCCACAAGACACATGACAGGTAACAAGAATTGGTTCAGTAGCTTGAAAGTGTTGGATAATGGAACGTCCGTTTCACAAGCAAATGGCGATGTGTGCAAGATCAAGGGCATAGGCACCATTTCAATCCAACTACCTGATGGCAAAAGCAGGATGATCAGGGAGGTACTTTACGTACCAGGTTTGAAAAAAAAATCTACTTTTCGTTGGAGTCATTACTGATCAAAAGTTGAAAGTATAAATTGCCCATGATCGTTGCTTTGTGAAGGATGTGAACCAAAAGCTCAAAGTTATTGCGGATGGAGTAAGGGAGCCCGATACAAAATTGTACAGGTTGAATGCTACAATCAAGGGGCAACATGGACTTGTGTCGTCCATTCCATCGCAAATTGAGTTGTGTCATAAGAGGCTTGGTCACTTGAACTTGGGAAGCCTCAGTTTGATGAAAAAATTGGAGATGGTAACAAGATTGCCTACTACAAAAGATCACTTGAAATCAATGTGTGAATCATGTGTATATGAGAAGCAGCATCGAGAGAATTTCAATAAAGGTGGTGTTGTAAGAGCAAAGAACATTTTGGATTTAATCCGCACAGATTTATGTGGGCCTATGAGGACCATGTCCTTAGGTAAAGCCTTCTATTTCATGACCTTTATTGATGATATGTCACATAAGATGTGGATCTACTTCTTAAAGAAGAAATCAGATGCATTTGAAAACTTAAAGAGCTCCAAAGCATTGGTCAAATATCAGACAGGTAGGAAGATCAAAGTCCTAAGATCAGATAGTGGAGGTAAGTACAAGTCTAATGACTTCAATGATCTTTGTGATCAATGTGGGATTAAAAGACAATTTACGCGAGCTCATACTCCTGCTCTCAATGGTGTAGCTGAGTGCAAGAATCGTACGATTGTGGAAAGTACCAGATCTATGCTAGCTGAGATGAAACTACCAAAAGATTTTTGGTCAGAAGCATGCGGTACAACAGTCTATCTTCAAAATAGAAGTCCTACCATTGCCATACCAAAGATAACACCTGAGGAAGCATTCACGAAGAAGAAGCCAAAGGTGAACCACTTGCGAATTTTTGGATGTAAGGCCTTTGTACACATTTCTAAGGAAAAGAGACGTAAACTTGATGTGAAAGCAATCAAGTGTATATTCCTAGGATATGATGAACGTGTGAAGGGCATGTATGAAGACAAGGATGCTGAGAAGATAGATACATCCAGTGGGAAAGATGGTATAGTGAGGATACCACCTGATGATGATCCATTCATTGACCTTCCGAGTGATGAACATGAGGATACATCTCAAGATACTACTACTCAACCTCAAGAGACAGGTTGGAGAGGTAGAGACAAACCTTTTGGTGCAAGAAGGATTGAAGTTGCAGGTGACAAACGCAAGGAGAAGGATGTACCGTGGGATACATTTTCACCAAGAAGCCGATCACCTGACAAGAAGCTCCCTAAGTGGTTTGAGAGATTGTTAGAGAGCCGCGACATGGATGACTTTCCAGGATCATCTAGCCAGGGAGAGCTACGAAGATCAACAAGAGAGAAGACACAACCTGAAAGGTATGAAGAAAATTGTGCTCTCTTATATAGCATTATTCAAAGCAAAGAACCTTCGACTTATGGTGAAGCGAAGGATAATGACATTTGGGTCAAGGCCATGGGAGAGGAGATGGAGTCAATTGCTAAGCATAGCACATGGGACTTAGTAAAACCACTAGTTGGCAAGAAACCCATTGGTTGAAAATGGATATATGGGACTAAGTACCATGTAGATGAAAGTATAAGCACAAAGCAAGATTAGTTATCAAAGGGTATGCACATAGTAAAGGCATCGACTATGAGGAGACCTTTGCGCCGGTATGTAAGTGGAATATTCTACGTCTACTTGTTGCTTTAGCTTCACATTCTGGTTGGCCTTTGCATCTAATGGATGTGAAATCTGCTTTTCTAAATGGTGAGTTAGAAGAAGAGGTGTTCATGGATCAACCCGAAGGCTTTGTAGTGAAGGGACAGGAAAATAAAGTATGTCACTTAAAGAAAGCGCTTTATGGTCTTAAACAGGCACCACGTGCATGGACTAGCAGGATTGATGCCTACTTTTTTTCAAAGGGGATGGTGAGAACACACTCTGATCCAAATCTATATGTCTTATGCTTTGATGGTATGGTTGCGTTGATTGCTCTTTATGTTGATGACCTGATTATTACAGGAAATAATCAAGAGATGATAGATATGATCAAGAAAGATCTCAAGAAACAGTTTAAGATGACAGATCTCAGCTTGATGCATTACTGCCTTGGAGTAGAGGTGTGGCAAAAAGGACACGAAGTGGGTTTAACACAGGTGAAGTATGTCAAAAAGTTGTTGCACAGGTTTAGGTTGCAGGATTGCAAACCAATGAATACTCCTATTGAACCAGGTAAAAATCTTTCTAAGCTTGATGAGTCGCGGTCATTTGATGCTACACTGTATAGACAGTTAGTAGGGAACTTGATTTACCTTAGCATGACTAGACCAGATATATGCTATGTTGTTGCCACTGTAAGTCAGTTTATGACAGCACCTACGGAAATGCATTGGAAGGCAGCTAAACGCATTTTGCGTTATGTGAAAGGCACTTCATAGTATGGCTTGATTTACATGAAGCATGACGGTTTACCTGAGTTGTGTGGCTATGTGGATGCGGATTGGGGAGGTGACTATGATGATTGTAGATCCAGCACAGGGTATGTATTCCAGTTTTGTGGTAGTTGCTTTTTCTGGTCTAGTAAGAAGCAAAGTACAGTTGCTCTATCCACCACAGAAGCAGAGTATAAGGCAATGTGTAGTGTAGCACAATAAGCTATATGGTTGAGACAAATGTTGGAAGAAGTTGGCATGAAGCAGAAAAATCCCACAACATTACATAGTGACAGTCAGAGTGGCATTCAGCTACCAAAGAATCTAATGTTCCATGCGAGAACCAAACATATTGAGATTCAGTATCACTTTATAAGTGAGAGGCTGCTGAGTCATGAAATTCATGTTGTTCATTGTAGCACAAAAGAACAACTAGCTAATATTTTCACTAAGCCACTTGTTGGAGAAAAGTTTGATAAGTTTAGCAAAACCAGTTGGTGTTCTAATGTCATGAATAATGGAGCGCACATGGTTAAGCTCATCCTTAGTGAATGTCCAAGGTACTTTTGGAGCATGATCTTCACCATCCTTTATCCAATATTCTTTTTTGGTGTTTGATTCTTTTAGATCGTGCCTTGCAGCAATGGTATCTTTTTCACCAATCAAGTGTTTCCAAATAGATTCACCCACATTTTTAAATATGTGCATGGGATCAAGTAGATGATTAATCAAAAGGTTATTCCAATATTCCAAATGATGAAATATAGATAATCTTTTCATACTATCGATTGGCTTTGCTTGAGATTCCTCCCATAGTTTTCGTCAATCTTTCACGGACATCCTATTTGGAGGCATCTCTCTCTTAACTCTTCCTCCAAAACCTCTTCTATGAGTGTCTCTGAATGGATGGCCTTCATGCAAGTATTTACGATGATTTTCATAAACCACTTTTTTGAGACTATAAGAGTATCTTCCCACAAGATTTGGCCCGCACAAAAAACAACCATTTTTTCCAGTCATTTGAAAGCCCGCCCAACACATAGATACTATCAATCACTATTAAAAAAAGTATATGTCAAAGAATAATTATACAAATTGTAGTATATCATATAAATGTCAAGAATTACTAGTTGTATGAAACTGTAAACAAACTCCTATGTACACAAGATAGACATTGTTTGAATGATTACCTGAGCATTCACCTAATCCTGGATAGTTATGCATTGTCCACATTACAATGGCATGTAGTGTAAACTCCCTCTCACGTGAGGGGTGCGAAATGTCATATGCTTTTATCCCCTTCCACAAATCTTCCAACTCGTCAATAAGCAGCTCAAGATACACATCCATGTTCTAAACCTTTCGTTGGCCAGGAATTAAAAGTGCCAACATAATGTGTCTCCAAGGAGGAATATTATAATTTACCAAATGGACCACGTAGTTGTTCGTACACCAAAGAGGTTCACACCATCTATTGCAAGATCAAATCTCACATTTCTTGACTCATTGCCAAAGGTTGGATACTCTTAGTTGATGTGTTTCCATGCAGGTGAATCTGAAGGTACCCTCATCATCCCATCCGTAGAGGTATGGTGTGCATTTCAGTCCATAAGTTGTGCAAGAGATTCACATCAAAATAAACGTTGCAATCGTGGAATTACTGGAAAATGTCATGAAACTTTGCACGGAATGGTTGCCCCTTGCAAATTATCTCTATATCGAGGAGTATCACAAATGGGACATTTCTTGAGTGATTTGTACCTTCCTTGATATAAAATACAATCTTTTGGACAATGATATTGCTTGTAGTCCATCCCGATGTTAGACAACATCTTTCGTGCCTCATCTCTTGTCTCAGGCATGGCATTCCCTTATGAAAGAATTTTGTTTTTCAATAGTCTGTACATGACAAAAGAAGTCATTGTAAAACAATTATTACTCGATGTCCAAATTGTAAATTTTGTTTCAAAGCAAAAATGACAAGTAGATGAAAAAAAATTTACTCTAATAATGATGTGAGGCTTTGGTCACTCCATCTATATTTGGCTTGAAGATTTAATAGAAGTAGAGAAGTCGCCAAACGAGATGTCTTTGCTCCAGGATACAATGCGGTCTTTGATTTTTCTCGCAATTTCTTTTCTTCTTTAGACAAAAGTGCCTCCTCATCTTGTTCATTGTGTCTAGCTGCACTATTGTTCTCGTACATATCATCCAACATGTCCCCCATGACTTCAAATTCATCATTCATTGGAAGCTCATTTTCATCGTTGGAACTTGTTTGCGAAGAAGTAGATCTAGATGAGCTACATTCATATGCATTCGTCTCTTGATTAATGCGCTCATCAATTTCCATCATCTCTTTTAAGCCTTGATGTAGACGACGAGGTAATTGCTTTATATGAGGAACGTTGTATTGCATTTGTCGTCTACGTCGACCATTATGAGGATTATTGTCTCCAACACTAAATGAAGATGAAGAATCCTATATATCAAAATAACAAGAAGTAGGATGAAACAATGCTTGATAAACATTTCCTCCCAATACTTGATAGATCTAAATGTTGCATATGAATATAAATTTCCCCTTAGTTCAAAAAGTATGAACATACCAATGTATCTATTAGACAAATTTATCTTCTCAACTTGTTAACATTCAATGAACTCAAAGAATTGCACGCTTCTACATATTTACATATTTATGAATTTTACATTCATTGGCTTTCACTTATTATCTTATGTAAACATCTAGGCAAATGACAAATAATGTTTGACGAATAATGCTCCTAAGATTTGACATATTTAATGACACAAACCAAATACAATCAAGATGCATGGATTATACATCTCTACATATCAACAAAATATAAATCTTCACATTTGACTTATTGTCTTTTGCAAACATTTGGGTAGAGGACGGTTGAAACTATACTTGATGAACAATTCCTCCCCAAACCTGATAGATCTAGTGGCACAAACCATTACATAAATGCCCTTTACATTCCTAGTAAAATATACTTCTTTTCCATTGTTGCGTTCTGATTCAGCCGACAACCCTTGTCTCTGAATCCTCACACAGTTTGAAGCTCACCAAGCTTCTGTGTTCCAAACTCTCCGCACCAGTGTTTCTCCTTCCGTCTTCAACCCGCCGTAAATCCGAAACTCTCAGAAGACAATTCTCCCAAAGCTCTCTTCAACGGTGATGCTATACTATGTACACTCCCTGTACGACTCTGATACCAACTTAGAATTTGCTTTGCACAGGAACACAGATCATGTTACACAGTAACACAGACAGAAAACACTCTCCACAGCAAGCTCACATAGCAACTGTATTTCTCAAAACAAAGTTACACTGTACATATAGTTGTTCACTCAGGCAACCCATGCATGACCCAGGTTGTCGTTGGCGGGACGCGTGTCCCATCGACTTGCCTTGTGGTGAGGCCAACTGATAGGACCCACAGTATAGTAGCACAATGATTCTACTTTAATTCTAGTTGTATCCACGCGAAAGCCGAGCCTTTTTTATTTAAATTTTACTATGGTGTGGATAATCCATGCGTGGATTATCCACGTGAATTTAGAATTCCTATTTCCGGCTCGGGTGTCGGAGGTTTACCCGGCTACTGGTAGTCAGACTTGGCGTGGATAATCCATGCGTGGATAATCCATGCATTTTAAATTTCACAACATCCGGCTGATTTGCTGTCGAAAATGACATTTGCATGGAGCATCCACGTGTGGATAATCAACACGCCCGTATCACGCGTATATCCACACTCATCCACGGCTATATCCACGCGAAATTTTTTTTGCCCGTGTGTCCTCCTTTGTATTGTGCGTGGATATTTGCTACATGTGTTCTTGTGGAAAATTCTTAAAAAGCATGCAAATTTATACAAGCCAATAGGAAATAGACACAAAGAGATATTTTTGTATATTGGAATAAAACATATTACAACATAATTGAATTTCAAGTGTACTTCATTTTCGACACTTTCTTTAATGAAAGTTGCAATTTGGAGTCATGCAATAACTTTTTGATTTCATATGTATCCAAAAGCTCATAGTTCTACCACTTACTCAAATCAACATAAGCATCATGTTCTTAATGAGATTTTTGGTGCTAATCCTAGGAAAATCTACCAAGATTGAGTGCCATGAGGGACATTCAAGAGATAGCGAGTCTATACACGTATAACCGTCTGGAAGAGTCAAGAAAACATGAACTTCGTTAAGTAGCCTTTCAAAGGGCATAGACCATCTTTATCCCTTTGCATGTGCTCAAAAACCGAGGTGAATAGTCTTCTTCTATCATATTGGGCATATGATATCTCGTTACTCCGATTGTTGGTCAATATATTGACATAACAAGAAAATTTACGCTCAAAGGTATAGCACCAAAAAACATCATGCATGCCATGTCGATAAGTGTCATCCAAAATCTCCCCATTCCCTGCAACCATTTTAAAAATGTAAGAGGAATACGATAATTGTAACCAAAACAAGCTATGCATTTTGTTTTCAACTCTTCACAATGCATCTCAAACTTGCTACGTGTTCCAAGCGAGTTGAATTTTTGCCAATTGATTCCACACTTTGAACTCTCCAAGCAAGCAACAAATGCCTGATAATTTCTATGTCTTTGTCTGAGCATCCATTGTCATGACTATAATTATAAAAATAGTGCATGGTGTCTATTAGTAGAAGTCCCAAGTCATGCAAATGTGAAGGAATATCTGCCACACTTCCCAAGATATGCGTCAAGCACCACTGAATAAACTTTTGATTCTCTTCTGCCTTGAAGCCTCCATGATACTTGCTGGGCACATTGGGCCAATGTCCATAGCAAATTGAGCATGGCATAGCCTTTGACACTTCTACAACTAATGCATCAATAGCCCTTTTGGAATTGTTTGTTGACTCTTTCATAAGAGTGGTAATGAATTTGCGAAACAAATTCAATGAGAGTATGTGCATGACATCGTAGACCAAGTCTGTAGAAACATTGAGATTGTAGATATCATGCAATCGCCATAGAACAGATTCTCCTGACAAACCAGCACCTCTCAATATTTGTTCCCTCTCAACTTGAGTACATGCCTTCTTTGATTGAAACAATGCTTCAACCATTTCATGAATGTGTCATTTCGATGGTGGATATCTAGCTTGATATCGATTTCCATCATATAAATAATGCTCTAGGTACTTTCCATCTCCACTATCTAGAGTAGCTTGCACATTATCTCTACGACAAAAGGCCTAGCCCCCATTTTTGAAGAGTCCAATTTTACATTGGGCAGGGTGGTCTCCTGTCACTGTCATCAGTATAGCACGAAGGTGACAATTTTTTGAAATTGTTGAAACATGGCTTGAAAGATATTTGTGGAGTCTTATGATCTCACATTATCCAAATTTTGTCATATATTGTAAAAATTTTCAATTTCCATACATAAAAAATGCTATAGTGCCTAAATACATGTAAAGGCCTATTTTGCACTTTGTAAATTCATATCTTGAGTAGAAGTTGCGACATTCTAAAGAGGCACAATAGAAGTTCAGAACTGACATTTGATGGTTCGTAAGCGACATTGAGGTTGAAGAACATTCCTATAAGGATAGCACTATGTTCCATTGTACATACGCATTTCTACGCAAAGCTGAGTATCAAGAGAGAGCAAAGAGCAAGTTCTTATAGCCTGAACATTCTTTCCTTCTGTTATCTCTCACATAATTACTTCTTATCATTTGTGCGAACACACTCTGTATGATCTATGATTGATTGTGATACTGTTCTGTTTGCGTCACACACATCTCATTAGTCATACTGAATTTCACTTACTCTAACACGGATTTTCAGGCGACACCAGCAAGTAATAATTTGACTAATGTGCGCAGAGAATTAGCCAAAGCGGTTAAACATAACTTTTAGCAGAAATTCCTTCAACTCGGAATGAGCTATGTGTTCAAATAATGGCATTGATTGAGGATCTGTCTTGTTTTCTTCCTGCGATAAAAACTAATTCTTTGTGTTTGATTAAGAAGAACTTTTACTTAATGTGATTTTGCTTGATGAATCTAATTGCTAGTTGTTGTCAGTTCTGACAGTTTTCCTGATGCCTAAAGAGCCTAAAAGATAAAGTAATTCTTACAATGACAGACCTTGACCAAATCGTTTCATCATTGGTGTCCCTGGATGCCAGTTTACCCAAATATCTTTGGATAACCAGTTATGTCGCTGTAGTATTCATTGTGAACTTTATACACTCTAGTCTGTTTATCATCATACATACATTTACCATGCAAAAGATGAGATTATTCTCTCTCTTGGGGGATGATCAAACCTTTTATACTACATAATTCATTGATTTTGTGAAAATCTATAACGACTAGGCCACCACATAATCTGGCGCCGTTGCCGGGAAGATGAATTTCACCTTTTGCAATATTTTTAAGTCTATTACATCTACGAATCTTTCTCATGTAATGCATGCCAAGAGCATACTCTCAAGCAATTGTTGAACAAAAACGTTTAGAGCGTGCACAGGGTTTAGAAGCATATAGGAAGTCTAGATATTTGTATTTGCAAAATTTACAAAACTCACCAGTTAGAGCAAGATTAACACCTGAAGCATTTAATGATCTTTTACACGCTACTACAATATTTGTAGATTCATTTGAGGAAAGATTCATTGAAAGACCAAGTTCTACAGATTCACCTGAATCAGATTCATCTGATTCTACTTGCAAACCAAGTTCAGAGTCTTTGTCCTAAAGGTTCAAATATGTGATGTTAAAGCCAAGCAAAAGAAAGTGAAGCCTAACGCCAATGTTTGGTGTACCGCATGTGGGAAGGAAGGTAATTCTAAGGCCAATTGTCCTAGTTTACAGACTAATTATTTAGAAGATGAACTATTCCTCTGTCCAATTAATAGTCATGAGGAGGTAGCTTATACTGCAACTCCTACTAACCAAAAAGCTATGATACCGAAATAGCATACTGGTCAACAGCATACTATTTTGCGAAGGACCGGAACACGAGATTTCACTCCACCAACCAGAGTAAGGATTTCGTGCTACAATTGCGGAGCCACGGGTCACTATTTGCCTGATTGCCCTAAACCCAGGAGATCAGCAGGATATGTGCCGCTCTGCGCTAACTATAAAGGCGAACGGCATGTCACTACTGGATGTCCTCAGCCACAACAGCCACGGTCTAAACCAAGGTTTGTAAACTCGCCTAGGGAAGACGACCTTCGACCATCTAAGACTAACACTGACATGATAGTTCAGAGGATATAAGTAGAGTCTGAATTATTAGATCAAGATCATCAATGGCTAGATTCAGAGAAAAAAGTAAATAAAGTAACTACAAAAAGTAGTAAAGATTCTTTAACTCTTAAAGATAAGAAGAAAACTAAGACGAAAATTGCGAAAACCGCGACAAAAAAAGCGAAGGTCGCAAAACAATTAGTAAAAACTCCTAGTAATAATGTTGATATTAGTTCAGAAGCTAAGAAGCTCTTAGATAAAGAAACTAGAAAAGTTAAAAAAAGTGACATTTTCAGATCCAGTTATAAGTAGCGAGATACCTAGAGATCTGTCGCCACTTAGAAACCATTCTTATAATAATGTCAAAGACCTTGTTTCTAGAATGCCCAATATAACTTTTAAACAGTTATTAGATGATAACCATTATTATAAAAAAAAATTAAGCAATTTTTGCAAAATAATAAGAGAAGAAAAGCAAAGTTACTAGTATTCAACATAGGATTAGTTGATTATGGTGATGAAGGCCAACCAAAGATTCAAGTAGTAATTAATGGCTGCATCCTAGATAATGTACCCATAGATTCTGGATCTAGTGTAAATATAATGATTGAAGAAACAACATATGAATTAGGCATTCATCATAGAATAACACCCACTTTAAGACATTTAAGGTTAGCCGATGCAACTAGAAGATCACCAATAGAAGAACTATCTCAGGTTATAGTTTATATTGGAGACCATAAATTTCTTATGGATTTTATAGATTCTAAAACTACGAGACAATCATCATATAGAGTGTTATTAGGACGAACATGGCTCTATCAGGCCGATGTTATAATCCACTGGAAGAAAAATGATATTACCTTCAGAGACCAGATGGAGACACCGACAGGAAAAAGTCATAAAAGAATTTCCATATCATGGGAAAAAGATAATTACGAAGGTGAGACACCTACATCTTCCTCAAGCTATACTTCGGAGGAAGAAGGGCTTTAGTTAGTAGGGACTGAGGGAAGGGAGAGGTTAGTTACATTAAGAATACCTGCATACAGTAATAGAGTAGAATATGTAGATAGAGGAGATTGTGGAGTTCTAGAGATTAGTGCGATCATAAGAGATCAGACCATAGATAGAATACTAATAGACTCAAGATCTAGTTAGCTAAACCTGCTGAATCATGGATCAATTTCATAGAATGCTATGAGATTGATGAGAAGTAGACATACTGACAACATCCGAGTCAAGAGAAGTTCTGGGTGGAACTAGTGTAAGTCTGACCGAGGGGATGGTAGATAAAACAGATTATGTAGAAATAAAAATTAATAAAGGTAAGACTTTGAATCTATATAAACACCCATCGGACCAAGAACGTAAAGAGTATATATTGCTTCTTCAAAAATACCAAAATGTGTTTGCTTGGTCGATGGATGATTTAATAGGTATACCAGTTAAATGGGGTGAACATAGAATAGATCTCATTCAGGGAACAATACCTACTAGGCAGCGCCAATATAGATTGCATCCAAAGTACTCCTTCTTAGTAAAAGACGAATTAGATAGATGTCTTAGAGCGGGTATTATATATCATGTTCTAAGCAGTGAGTGGGTGTCACCAATAGTTATAGTACCTAAGAAGAGGACGGGCAAGATTAGAGTTTGTCAGGATTTTAGGAAACTAAATGCTACACATCAAAAGATTATCATCCTCTGTCGTATACAAATACCATTCTTGACCAGGTAGCTGGACATGAACATTATAGTTTTTTAGATGGATTCTCAAGCTATAACCAAGTTTTTATAAAAGAGGAAGATAGATCCAAACTACTTTCACCACTGATATGTGAATGCCCTTTGGTCTGTGTAATGCATCTGCCACATTCCAATGCATGATGACAAATATTTTTCAAAATGTTTTAAGGGATGACTTTTGGATCTATTCATCAACTAAAAACCATTTAGATGCATTAGAGAAAACATTGAGAAGATGTCAAGAAACTGAATCCAGCTAAGTGTTACTTTGGAATGAGGAAAGACATCCTTTTAGGGCATAAAATTTCAAAGGATGGTATAGAATCCGACATCGAAAAAATAAAAGTGATTTCAGAATTATTAGAACCAACCAATTTAAGAGAGCTTAGAGGTTTTCTGGGACATGTAGGTTACTGTTGGGGGATAATTAAAGATTATGCTACAATAGTAACTCCTTTAACAAGTTTACTAAAAAAAATCTGTTGAGTACCATTGGACACAGGACCATCAGCAAGCTTTTGATCAATTGAAACAGTCATTAGCAGAAGCCACTAGGGTTAGACCTCCAAATTGGGCTAAAAAGTTCCATGTATATGTAGACACATAATCTTTTGCGATAGGTGTAGTGCTTAGTCAGAAAGATGACCAAAATATAGATTATCCAATCTACTATGCAGGGAGGCAACTCGCTGCATCAGAAAAGAATTATTTCGCTACAGAGCGAGAAGCACTAGGGATAATTTATTCGGTAAAGAAATTTAGACATCACCTTTTAGGATACCCTTTTGTTTTTCACGTAGATCATTATGCATTAAAAGATTTAGTGAATAAACCTGATCTTTCGGGTAGAATAGCTAGATGGTTATTATTATTAGATGAGTTTAATTATGAAGTAGAATCAAGAAGAGGCAAGGATCATCAAAATGCCGACTATATATCCCGCCTCCAAACAAAAAATCAATTAGAACCCATTTCTGAAGAATTTCCAGATGAACATATAATGTGTATTCAATCAGAAACATCAATTTATAGAGACGTTATTAATTTTTTACAGGACCAGATATATCCTAAACATTTTAATAAACAACAAAAAACTGTTTTTGTTTCTAAGGAAGGACCTTACACGATTGTAAATAGTATATTGTATAAATTAGGAGTTGACGATAGTCTCCGCTGATGTTTGGAACCAACCGAGACAACTGTTGTAATAAGTGCATTACATGAGGAAGATTCGGAGGGTCACTATGCTCTTAAAAACACTACAAATTTTCAATGCCAAATATTGGTGGCCTACCGTCTATAGAGATGTTAAATTATTCATTAAAAAATGTGATGCATGCTAGAGGATGGGGAAACCTAGCTTCGCAACACATTGGCCGCTTACTCCAATTATTCCCTTAGCACCCTTTAAGAAGTGGGGGATAGCTTTTGTAGGGCCTATTAAACCGATCACACATAAAACTCGTCATCGTTACGTACTGGTTGCCACGGACTATGCTACCAAGATGGTAGAGGCCGAAGCCACAATTAAGAATGATGCTAAGACTGTAGCAAAGTTTTTATTCCAAAACCTTATCACGCGATATGGTTGTCCCTTAGAACCCATTAGCGATAGGGGAATCCATTTCCTTAATCAGACCATAGAAGCCATGTTGTCATATTTTTCTATTACAATCGTCAAACCACTCCATATAATCCAAAAGCAAATGGGCTTACGGAGCGGGCAAATGGAATTCTATGTAAAATTTTGAATAAAGTAACGGAAACACATTCTTCTGATTGGGATCAGAAGTTACCATCTGTCTTATGGGCATATAGAACTGCTGAAAAGATTACAACTAGGTAGACTCCATACTATCTTGTGTATGGAATGCATCCCATACTACCGATAGAATTCGAAGTTCCGACGTTTCACATTAGTAATAAAGGGCGAATGGATGAACACGATAGCCTCCGGGAGTAGATGATTTCTTTGACGCAACTGGAAGAGGATCGTCGTCTTTCACTAATCGAGACTGAATGAGTTCAGAATAAAAGAAAAGAAATTTTTGATGAATTCATCAAGAAAATAAAAATTAAACAAGGGGACTACGTGCTTCTGTATGATAATAGACACATGTTGTTTCTTGGAAAATTACATACCAGATGGATGGGATCGTATAAAGTTATAGAAATTTTTAATAATGGATCACTATAGTTAGCCGATCTCCAAGGACATTTACTTGACACTCGAGTAAATGGTTCAAGGGTGAAGCGCTACTATGACTAATGTCCGATCCATCAGTTTTAGAAGGCCGTCATTTCTTTTGTCCAATTATTTTTTATTTTACCGAAATATAAGTGAAAATGCAAAAACTAGTTTACATTTTAGTGAAAATGCCAAAGCATGCTGCATTGTTTATATTGCGAAAAACCCGAGACCTTCGCTACATATAATTTGCAAAAAACCCAACACTACATTGGAATTCACCATTTTAGATATATGGAAATTGCGACACTTACTTCGCATTTTTTGCATAATAATTTTCGCTTTGATTTACCAAGCGAAGCATTCGTGTATTTTGTTTATTTATTTATTTATTTATTTATGTTTTTAGGACTAGCCACTTTATTATTGAGTTTGTACCTTCAAAACGAAGGACCCTCAACCATTTAATATTAGTCTAATCCGTCGAAATACCATCAATTTACCTAAAACCTCAAACACTTCAGTTGTTATCGCTACCACTTTCCATCATTCTTGCTCTCCGAATTGCAAATTGTTTGATCAAGCTCTTGTCTACCATCGCTCGTTTACATCTGCAAGCACTATGATGATTGTATTCAAAATGCACCCAAAGCCAGTGATACCAGTATTACAACCACAAGCTGTATGAGTGTGAATTGAAGGTCTTCTTCAATTCAATCCATCAGTAATTCTTACGGATTTATGTTATGAGCTGATCCACAATTTGGGCGAAACAAAAGAAGGACATATTTCCACAACCGTCTGCAATCAAGAGATTGCTATCAAGGGTTTTACTGTCGTGCCTTATGATTGTCTATGGATGACAATATGCCAGCTACTAAACCATATTTCATTGCGGAGAGCAGAGCTTTTCAAGAAGAGTCTTATCTTGAAAAATGGGGATGCAAACTCTTTTACATAAGAGACCCCAATCTCAAGATCTTCGTCCAAATTGCTCTTGCTTCTATCTTCTTACCGGAGCAAGAGTACACAATTTCAAATACCAATATGGGATACCTGCTGAGAGCTTTAAATGGAGGACAAATGGCCTTCGGATAGATTGCTTTCAACAAATTCTATAAATTAATAAAAGTTATTCAATTCTCCAGGCTGGGTCAGCAGATGGGCATTATGTATGCATGCTGGTGTGCTGACAGTGCAGGAGGATATCAAGATTGCACTAGCACTACCCGAGCTAGCACCATCAATTGAGGTGGAATCCCAGATGCAGACATCAAAGGCAACCACTGTAGCAACCACATCATCATCATCCAATCAAGGGAGTACGATGAGGATGACTTCGCCATCATCCCAGGACACACCACTGTCCAGCAAAAAAGTAAATAGTAATGAGGAAGAGGAGGTGAAGGACACTGGTGATCAGGAGCATAATCAGAATGAAATACCACAAGAGCCAGAACCACAAGGAGCAGAGCAGCTTTCTGATGACCAGCAGGGCAGCGAAAGTGATGTCGAGGAACCAATCCTCGATGCCGAGTTATATCAAAAGGCTTTTGGAACACTACTGCCAGATACTCGGGCAGCTATTCAGCATCTTGCTAGCTTGGAGAAGGTATCCAGGAAGCTGAGGTCCAAAACTGAAGGAGTCCGAGCAGACCTCACCCAAAAACATACAGAGTTGAGCGAAATAAAGGCTGAGTTGGCCTATAGAAATGAGGAGCTTGAAGCAGCTAATGCGGAGCTAAGCAAAAAAGATACAGAGCTTGAACAAGCAAAAGGGAGGTAGGATGCCACGCTCAAAGTGTTGAAAGAAATGCAAGAGTAGTCCAACGCCTTCGAAAGTGAGAACATACTACTTAAACAACAACTTCAGACCCTGCAAGCTTCTTTATAGGAGGAGAGACAAGTGCGAACTACTCTTCAGAGTAGCAATGTGGAGCTGAGCAATGAACTTAGCAGTGCTCAGGAATCAATTGCCCAACTGCAAAATTCTACAGAAATTTCAAAGAAAGACAATCAGATATACAAGAAACAGGTCGAAAAGGCAATACTTTGGCGAATCAGCACCGAAGTCACACTCAGTGCCTGCGTATCTCATGGCAGGTACCAAATTGATCCGGTAGCATGGAAGGGAATTCAGGAGAGGATGATCTAGACCTTCTAGATGCAATATTTGCAGCCGTAGATGATTGCTTATGAGAAGCTGAAGGAAGAATTAGAAGAGGCCAAATTCCAATCAGGCCAAATGGAGATTTTTGATGCAGAAGAACCAGTGCAAGGACAAGATCAGGAGACGCAGACAGATGAGTCAGCACCAGTAATATTAGAAAAGGCCATCCAAATGGATACCATCTGCAGGCAGATCCTGAGAGATCAAGAAACACAAACTGAAACCAAGGATGTTGCAGAGGAACAAGCTACTGAAGACCAACCTGAGGCGTTAAGCGTCATTCCATACCAAGCCCAGGCATTACCAAGTGGAGCAGCTGTAAAGAAAAACAAGATTGTCTACCCACTACTAAGGTCAAAATTTCAGACATTTAATCAGGAACTAACATTTTTTATTCCACCTTTTTGTAGTCCAGAACTCCAATGGAGAATGAATTACCTTTTTTACCTAAACTTTTTGGTTACACAAAAGAACAATGGGAGAACCCTTGGACTTTTTCTAACATAAATGCTTTATGGTCTAGACTAACTATACATCAAAAAGGAATCCTCGCCCTTGCCATTGTTCAGAACAAGTTCAATGTGCAAACTAGCTATATTCATGTGGTCGCAGGATCCTTGTATACATACATCTTAGAATACCTAAGAACATTTGAAAATAATATTTTTCCAGCATTGGATGAGTATTTGAATAATTTAGAATCAATTTACATTTTTGATGTGAAAGAAGTTGTTTCTAACTCTAAATCAGTTTCTTCCCGAGTTACTCATCAGTTTTTATTTCCTGATCTGTGGGAAATCTACACAGATTGGGAAACTAACTATTCTCATTATTTGGAGGAAGTAAAAGCAAATAATATTCTTCACTCTACTAACCCAATAACTCGACCATATTATACTTATAGCCATGTAAATATTGCTTCTCTCATTTTGTATGCGCTCCTGTCTGTTCAACAATTGTATATTAAAGAGAAATTTCTCGAATATACATATGTTGCCCTTTCACTAACTGTCCCTTCTGCCGATATGTCTGAAATCTTGACCGAGGACAGTTGGTATGCACATCTTGTTAATAATACATTAATTGATAACGCCCTTGCACCAATCGGCAATCACGGAATGGGTGGTTATGCAAATTTGTCATTCCAAGAAGACTACAACCAGAAGAACAACTATTTCCTGGCAACAAGAGGACTGACATTGGAGCAAGAAAATGAAGAGAATGAAGCCCAAGTTGAGGCTATTTTCCACAGCAAGCCAGCTAGCCGAAAGCGACAAAGAAGGACATAAATCAGATGGTTTGCGAGCCGCTGCACAGCTGAGGAAGGGGATATGTGGAGTCTTATGATCTCACATTATCCAAATTTTGTCATATATTGTAAAAATTTTCAATTTTCATATATATATAATGTGCTATAGTGCCTAAATACATGTAAAGGTCTATTTTGCACTTTGTAAATTCATATTTTGAGTAGAAGTTGCGACGTTCTAAAGAGACGCAATAGAAGTTCAGAACCGACATTTGACGGTTCGTAAGCGACATTGAGGCTGTTGTCTCAAGTGATAAGGATCAATTCCATCCTTAACATATTGAAATCTAGCAATCTGAACTCCTAGACCCAATATTGGTCAAATTCAATCATTGAATAATCCATGTCAAAGAAAGAGTATCAAAGCTATATTGCAACATAGGCATCAAAGTAAAAGGTATCGGAAGTGACAGACATGAAATCTGAAAGACATTGAGTGATATGGGTCAAGTTCATCGAAAAGGAATTGAACTTGAGCAATTTGAATGTCCTAAATTTAAAAATGTTTCATTAGATTAGATCACTCATTGCGCTATGTCAAGTAATATAGACGAAAATCAGGTGCTAGTCATCAAATTCGTTTTATCTCGAGATATGCATGAAATATGTGATATCTTAATTTTTGAAACTTGATAGTTTCTAAGTTTGACTACTTAGCATGCAATCTTGATTTCAATCACTCAATAAGTTCTGTCGACTTTGATTACTTAACGTGCAATCTTGATTTCAATCACTCAATAAGATTTTTCGACTGATACAGATCCAAATTACAAGTTTGGCATTAACTCAATACCTCAAGTGATATACATAAAATTTGGGCTACCTACATTTTCAAAACTCAAAGTTTCTCGAGCTCAATTAATTATAAGTGAGCAATCTAGAGTGATATGGGCCAAAAACAAGTTGTCTTAAGTGACAGAAATCAATTTAAGCTATCTCAAGTGATAAGGATCAATTCCATCTTTAACATATTGAGATAGAGCAATTTGAAAGTCCTAAAATCAATATTGGTCAAATTCAATCATTGAATAATCCATGTTAAAGAAAAATTATCAAGAATATATTGTCACATAGGCATCAAAGTGAAGAAGTTTGAAGTGACAAACATTAAATCTAAGATGCATTGAATGATGGTCAAGTTCACCAAAAAGGAGTTGACTTTGAGCAATTTGAATCTCCTAAACTCAAAAATGTCCAAATTACATGACTCGATGAGATATCTCAACTGATAGAGTTCACAACTACATGTCAAGCATCAAAAATTGAATTTTCTAGGGTAACCTGACCCACAACAAGGTGGATCCAATAAATTGTGGAGTGTCAAGATCTACCGACTTGTACCATGCATGATCAAACAACGAATCACATATTGGGCATCAAAAGTTTATCACTTTATGAGCATCCACTTTATCATAAATGTCAAATTTGTGCTATATCATATGATAATGCGTCAAAACTAGGCTATCTTGTAGCTTAAGGATCAAACTACATCTACCTTGAGTGATAGCCATCAAATTCTAGTTGTAGCTATCACCCCTCTCCTCTCATGAAATTGTCACTCAATTCCCTACTCATGCAACATTCACTCTCTTCATACCAAACCATAAAATGGGAGAAGTGCACCCTCCCTCACACTTTTTTTGAGTGTATCCAGGATAGGAGAAGGAGTTTGGTGCAGGCTCTAAACGCATATCTCTCTTCTTTTGTTATCACATATATGAAAGTATCACTCCAATATGCATTAAAATTCTATAGTCGATTTTCTTTTCTACTTCATTTCAATATATTAGGGTTTATTGTAATGTATTATATATTTATGAATGTAGTAATCATGTTGGGGTCAGGCAGTGGTGAAAGCTCGGGAGATTATGTTAAAAATTTATATGAATCATTAACTCCTGAGCAAAAAGAAGAACTGCAAAGTATGTTTAGCCGATATGAGGCTGGTCCCTCACAAGCAGTCGCGGCTCCCACCCTCACCGAAGAGTCATCCACAAATTCTTATTATGACTTGGATCCTCAAGGTAATATAATTGCCAACAAAAAAGGGAGGGTGGTTTTGTACTGGCTCTATTCATTATGCCGATGCCATTTTGGCAACAAATTGTTTAGTAAATGGTCCGAACAACCTGCCGCCAATAAACAACAGGTTATTGGTACCCTTCGTGACGAATTCCAACAAGAAGAAAAATTCGAGGAGAAGGAAATTCATAAGCATATGAGCTTATGGATTAGGCATCGTCGTGATATGGCACGATGAGCTTATAGGGACGGGTAATCCAAGCCCTTCTGTTGTTCAAGAGGTTATTGGAACCGTGTAAAAGTGGATGAACAAACACCAGACAAATACAAGATGCAAAAAGATGTTGCGGCAGCTATGATGCATGGGATAGGCAATCCTAGGTTGGGATCGAGCGGAAAGGCGGGATTGCAAGCAAGCATGGTAAGTGAACCTACACTGCTCTTATAGTTTATCTTTGATTTCATATGCTTTTATTTTTTAATATGCATTATGACTAGCTGCTCCAACGTAACCCTAAATTAATTTCAACTTAAATTGAATGCATGGATAGTTGGCAGACTATGGACACACAGTAGTGACAAGTGCACGAAAATTAAAAGCTCAACAAACAAGAAATTATTTCTTGCTATCAACCCCAACAATAGAGTTTGCCCCCCACACTGCTGTACTCACTTGTTTTGGTCACTCCTTGCTGTTGCTGTTGCTACATGGCAGAACTGGTAAGGGCCAACGGATCCATCTAAACGAAGAGCGGAGAGAGAGTTCCAAAGTGTGACGTTCGTAAGCTATATATAGCATGTATGTAGTCGCAGAGACAGCGAGGGCAATGACTCAATATAACGACATTTTCAAGGTGGCAGCAGTTGTAACAAGCGAAAATACCTGCTCGTAGACTTTTTGCTATGGCTGGCCCTTACCAGTTCCGCCATGTAGCAACGGCAACAACAGGGAGTGACCAAAACAAGTGAGTACAGCAGTGTGGGCACAAAATCCATTGTTGGGCTTGATAGCAAGAAATAATTTCTTGCCTGTTGAGCTTTTAATTTTCGTACACTTGTCTCTACTGTGTGTCCATAGTCCGCCAACTATTCGTGCATTCAATTTAAGTTGAAATTAAATTAGGGCTACATTGGAGCAGCTAGCCATAATGCATATTAAAAAATAAAAGCATATGAAATTAAAGATAAACTATAAAAGTAGTGTAGGTTCACTTACCATGCTTGCTTGCAATCCCGCCTTTCCGCTCGAGCCCAACCTAGGAATGCCTATCCCATGCATCATAGCGGCCGCAACATCTTTTTGCATCTTGTATTTATCTGGTGTTCGTTCATCCACTTTTACACGGTTCCAACAACTTCTTGAACACCAGGAGGGCTTGGATTACCCGTCCCTATAAGCTCGTCATGTCATATCATGACGATGCCTAATCCATAAGCTCATATGCTTATGAATTTCCTTCTCTTCGAATTTCTCTTCTTGTTGGAATTCGTCACGAAGGGTACCAATAACCTATCGTTTATTGGTGGCAGGTTGTTCGGACCATTTACTAAACAATTTGTTGCCAAAATGGCGTCGACATAATGAATAGAGCCAGTACAAAACCACCCTCCCTTTTTTTGTTGGCAATTATATTACCTTGAGGATCCAAGTCATAATAAGAATTTGTGGATGACTCTTCGGTGAGGGCGGGAGCCGCGACCGCTTGTGAGGGATTAGCCTCATCTCGGCTAAACATACTTTGCAGTTTTGCTTTTTGCTCAGGAGTTAATGATTCATATAAATTTTTAACGTAATCTCCCGAGCTTTCACCACTGCCTGACCCCAACATGATTACTACATTCATAAACATATAATACATTACAGTAAACTCTAATATATCGAAATGAAGTAGAAAAGAAAATCGACTATAGAACTTTAATGCATATTGGAGTGATACTTTCATATCTGTGATAACAAAAGAAGAGAGATATGCATTTAGAGCCTGCACCAAACTCCTTCTCCTATCCTGGATACACTAAAAAAAAGTGTGAGGGAGGGTGCACTTCTCCCATTTTATGGTTTGGTATGAAGAGAGTGAAATGTTGCATGAGTAGGGAGTTGAGTGACAATTTCATGAGAGGAGAGGGGTGATAGATACAACTAGAATTTGATGGCTATCATTCAAGGTAGATGTACTTTGATCCTTAAGCTACAAGATAGCCTAGTTTTTACGCATTATCATATGATACAGCACAAATTTGACATTTATGATAAAGTGGATTCTCATAAAGTGATAAACTTTGGATGCCCAATATGTGATTCGATGTTTGATCATGCATGGTACAAGTCGGTAGATCTTGACACTCCACAGTTTACTGGATCCACGTTGTTGTGGCCAGAGTGGGTCAGGTTACCCTAGAAAATTCGATTTTTGATGCTTGACATGTAGTTGTGAACTCTATCAGGTGAGATATCTCATCGAGTCATGTAATTTGGACATTTTTGTGTTTAGGAAATTCAAATTGCTCAAAGTCAACTCCTTTTTGGTGAACTTGACCATCATTCAATGCATCTTAGATTTAATGTTTGTCAGTTCAAACTTCTTCACTTTGATGCCTATGTGACAATATATTCTTGATAATTTTTTTTAACATGGATTATTCAATGATTGAATTTGACCAATATTGAGTTTAGGACTTTCAAATTGCTCTATCTCAATATGTTAAGGATGGAATTGATCCTTATCACTTGAGATAGCTTAAATTGATTTCTATCACTTAAGACAACTTGTTTTTGGCCCATATCACTCTAGATTGCTCACTTATAATTAATTGAGCTTGAGAAACTTTGAGTTTTGAAAATGTAGGTAGCCCAAATTTTATGTATATCACTTGAGGTAGCTTGAGTTAACGCCAAACTTATAGTTTCGATCTGTATCAATCGAAAAATCTTATTGAGTGATTGAAATCAAGATTGCATGTTAAGTAATCAAAGTCGACAAATCTTATTGAGTGATTGAAATCAAGATTGCATGCTAAGTAGTAAGTTTCAAAAATTAAGATATGACATATTTCATGCATATCTCGAGATAAAACAAATTTGATGACTAGCACCTGATTTTCGTCTATATCACTTGACATAGCGCAATGAGTGATCTAATCTAATGAAACATTTTTTAATTTAGGACATTCAAATTGCTCAATTTCAATTCCTTTTCGATGAACTTGACCCATATCACTCAATGTCTCTCAAATTTAATGTCTGTCACTTCCGATACCTTTACTTTGATGCCTATGTTGCAATATAGCTTTGATACTCTTTCTTTGACATGGATTATTCAATGATTGAATTTGAACAATATTGGGTCTAGGAGTTCAGATTGCTAGATTTCAATATGTTAAGGATGGAATTGATCCTTATCACTTGAGACAACAGCCTCAATGTCGCTTACGAACCGTCAAATGTCGGTTCAGAACTTCTATTGCGTCTCTTTAGAACGTCGCAACTTCTACTCAAAATATGAATTTACAAAGTGCAAAATAGGCCTTTACATGTATTTAGGCACTATAGCACATTTTATATATATGAATATCGAAAAGTTTTACAATATATGACAAAATTTGGATAATGTGAGATCATAAGACTCCACATATCCCCTTCCTCAGCTGTGCAGCGGCTCGCAAACAATCTGATTTATGTCCTTCTTTGTCGCTGGCTTGCTGTGGAAAATAGCCTCATCTTGGGCTTCATTCTCTTCATTTTCTTGCTCCAATGTCAATCCTTTTGTTGCCAAGAAATAGTTGTTCTTCTGGTTGTAGTCTTCTTGGAATGACAAATTTGGATAACCACCCATTCCGTGATTGCCGATTGGTGCAAGGGCGTTATTAATTAATGTATTATTAAAAAGATGTGCATACCAACTATCCTGGGTCAGGATTTCAGACATATCGGCAGAAGGGACAGTTAGTGAAAGGGCAACATATGTATATTCGAGAAATTTCTCTTTAATATACAGTTGTTGAACAGACAGGAGGGCATACAAAATGAGAGAAGCAATATTTACATGGCTATAAGTATAATATAGTCGAGTTATTGGGTCAGTGGAGTGAAGTATATTATTTGCTTTTACTTCCTCCAAATAACGAGAATACTTAGTTTCCCAATCTGTGTAGATTTCCCACAAATCAGGGAATAAGAACTGATGAGTACTTGGGAAGAAACTGATTTAGAGTTAGAAACAACTTCTTTCACATCAAAAATGTAAATTGATTCTAAATTATTCAAATACTCATCCAATGCTGGAAAAATATTATTTTCAAATGTTCTTAGGTTTTCTAAGATGTATGTATACAAGGATCCTGCGACCACATGAATATACTTAGTTTGCACATTGAACTTGTTCTGAACAATGGCAAGGGCGAGGATTCCTTTTTGATGTATAGTTAGTCTAGACCATAAAGCATTTATGTTAGAAAAAGTCCAAGGGTTCTCCCATTGTTCTTTTGTGTAACCAAGAAGTTTAGGTAAAAAAAGGTAATTCATTCTCCATTGGCGTTCTGGACTACAAAAAGGTGGAATAAAAAATGTTAGTTCCTGATGAAATGTCTGAAATTTTGACCTTAGTAGTGGTAGACAATCTTGTTTTTCTTTACAGCTGCTCCACTTGGTAATGCCTGGTCTTGGTATGGAATGACTCTTAACGCCTCAGGTTGGTCTTCAGTAGCTTGTTCCTCTGCAACATCCTTGGTTTCAGTTTGTGTTTCTTGATCTCTCAGGATCTGCCTGCAGATGGTATCCATTTGGATGGCCTTTTCTGACATTACTGGTGCTGACTCATCTGTCTGCGTCTCCTGATCTTGTCCTTGCGCTAGTTCTTCTGCATCAGAAATCTGCATTTGGCCTGATTGGAATTTGGCCTCTTCTAATTCTTCCTCCAGCTTCTCATAAGCAATCATCTGCGGTTGCAAATATTGCATCCGGAAGGTCTGGATCATCCTCTCCTGGATTCCCTTCCATGCTACCGGATCAATTTGGTACCTGCCATGAGCTACGCAGGCACCGAGTGTGAATTTGGTGCTGATTCGCCACAGTATTGCCTCTTCGACTTGTTTCTTGTATATCTAATTGCCTTTCTTTAACATTTCTGCAGAATTTTGCAGCTGGGCAATCGATTCCTGAGCACTGTTGAGTTCATTGCTCAACTCCACATTGCTACTCTGAAGAGTAGTTCGCACTTGTCTCTCCTCCTGCAAAGAAGCCTGTAGGGTCTGAAGTTGTTGTTTAAGTAGTATGTTCTCACTTCCGAAGGCGTTGGACTACTCTTGCTTTTCTTTCAACACTTTGAGCGTGGCATCCTACCTCCCTTTTGCTTGTTCAAGCTCTGTATCTTTTTTGCTTAGCTCCGCATTAGCTGCTTCAAGCTCCTCATTTCTATAGGCCAACTCAGCCTTTATTTCGCTCAACTCTGTATGTTTTTGGGTGAGGTCTGCTCGGACTCCTTCAGTTTTGGACCTCAGCTTCCTGGATACCTTCTCCAAGCTAGCAAGATGCTGAATAGCTGCCCGAGTATCTGGCAGTAGTGTTCCAAAAGCCTTTTGATATAACTCGGCATCGAGGATTGGTTCCTCGACATCACTTTCGCTGCCCTGCTGGTCATCAGAAAGCTGCTCTGCTCCTTGTGGTTCTGGCTCTTGTGGTATTTCATTCTGATTATGCTCCTGATCACCAGTGTCCTTCACCTCCTCTTCCTCATTACTATTTACTTTTTTGCTGGACAGTGGTGTGTCCTGGGATGATGGCGAAGTCATCCTCATCGTACTCCCTTGATTGGATGATGATGATGTGGTTGCTACAGTGGTTGCCTTTGATGTCTGCATCTGGGATTCCACCTCAATTGATGGTGCTAGCTCGGGTAGTGCTAGTGCAATCTTGATATCCTCCTGCACTGTCAGCACACCAGCATGCATACATAATGCCCATCTGCTGACCCAGCCTGGAGAATTGAATAACTTTTATTAATTTATAGAATTTGTTGAAAGCAATCTATCCGAAGGCCATTTGTCCTCCATTTAAAGCTCTCAGCAGGTATCCCATATTGGTATTTGAAATTGTGTACTCTTGCTCCGGTAAGAAGATAGAAGCAAGAGCAATTTGGACGAAGATCTTGAGATTGGGGTCTCTTATGTAAAAGAGTTTGCATCCCCATTTTTCAAGATAAGACTCTTCTTGAAAAGCTCTGCTCTCCGCAATGAAATATGGTTTAGTAGCTGGCATATTGTCATCCATAGACAATCATAAGGCACGACAGTAAAACCCCTTTGTGATAGCAATCTCTTGATTGCAGACGGTTGTGGAAATATGTCCTTCTTTTGTTTCGCCCAAATTGTGGATCAGCTCATAACATAAATCCGTAAGAATTACTGATGGATTGAATTGAAGAAGACCTTCAATTCACACTCATACAGCTTGTGGTTGTAATACTGGTATCACTGGCTTTGGGTGCATTTTGAATACAATCATCATAGTGCTTGCAGATGTAAACGAGCGATGGTAGACAAGAGCTTGATCAAACAATTTGCAATTCGGAGAGCAAGAATGATGGAAAGTGGTAGCGATAACAACTGAAGTGTTTGAGGTTTTAGGTAAATTGATGGTATTTCGACGGATTAGACTAATATTAAATGGTTGAGGGTCCTTCGTTTTGAAGGTACAAACTCAATAATAAAGTGGCTAGTCCTAAAAACATAAATAAATAAATAAATAAATAAACAAAATACACGAATGCTTCGCTTGGTAAATCAAAGCGAAAATTAT
Organism: Diphasiastrum complanatum; assembly: GCA_029204225.1. Lineage (NCBI taxonomy): Eukaryota > Viridiplantae > Streptophyta > Lycopodiopsida > Lycopodiales > Lycopodiaceae > Diphasiastrum > Diphasiastrum complanatum. The sequence goes on from CM055101.1 coordinate 29,350,802, forward strand.
TATGCAAAAAATGCGAAGGTGTCAGAAGGTAGAAAATCTCGAAAAATGCAAAGGTAAGTGTCGCAATTTCCATATATCTAAAATGGTAAATTCCAATGTAGTGTCCGGTTTTTTGCAAAGTATATGTAGCGAAGGTCTCAGGCTTTTCGCAATAGAAACAATGCAGCATGCTTCGGCATTTTCACTAAAATGTAAACTAGTTTTTGCATTTTCACTAATATTTCAGTAAAATAAAAAATAATTGGACCAAAAAATGACGGCCTTCTAAAACTGATGGATCGGGCATTAGTCATAGTAGCGCTTCACCCTTGAACCATTTACTCGAGTGTCAAGTAAATGTCCTTGGAGATTGGCTAGCTATAGTGATCCATTATTAAAAACTTCTATAACTTTATATGGTCCCATCCATCTGGTATGTAATTTTCCAGGAAACAACATGTGTCTATTCAAAAATTTCTTTTCTTTTATTCTGAACTCATTCAGTCTCGATTAGTGAAAGACGACGATCCTCTTCCAGTTGCGTCAAAGAAATCATCTACTCCCGGAGGCTATCGTGTTCATCCATTCGCCCTTTATTACTAATGTGAAACGTCGGAACTTCGAATTCTATCAGTAGTATGGGATGCATTCCATACACAAGATAGTATGGAGTCTACCTAGTTGTAATCTTTTCAGCAGTTCTATATGCCCATAAGACAGATGGTAACTTCTGATCCCAATCAGAAGAATGTGTTTCCGTTACTTTATTCAAAATTTTACATAGAATTCCATTTGCCCGCTCCGTAAGCCCATTTGCTTTTGGATTATATGGAGTGGTTTGACGATTGTAATAGAAAAATATGACAACATGGCTTCTATGGTCTGATTAAGGAAATGGATTCCCCTATCGCTAATGGGTTCTAAGGGACAACCATATCGCGTGATAAGGTTTTGGAATAAAAACTTTGCTACAGTCTTAGCATCATTCTTAATTGTGGCTTCGGCCTCTACCATCTTGGTAGCATAGTCCGTGGCAACAAGTATGTAACGATGACGAGTTTTATGTGTGATCGGTTTAATAGGCCCTACAAAAGCTATCCCCCACTTCTTAAAGGGTGCTAAGGGAATAATTGGAGTAAGCGGCCAATGTGTTGCGAAGCTAGGTTTCCGCATCCTCTAGCATGCATCACATTTTTTAATGAATAATTTAACATCTCTATAGACGGTAGGCCACCAATATTTAGCTTTGAAAATTTGTAGTGTATTTAAGAGCATAGTGACTCCCCGAATCTTCTTCATGTAATGCACTTATTACAACAATTGTCTCGGTTGGTTCTAAACATCGGCGGAGACTATCGTCAACTCCTAATTTATACAATATACTATTTACAATCGTGTAAGGTCCTAACTTAGAAACAAAAACAGTTTTTTGTTGTTTATTAAAATGTTTAGGATATATCTGGTCCTGTAAAAAATTAATAACGTCTCTATAAATTGATGTTTCTAATTGAATACGCATTATATGTTCATCTGGAAATTCATCAGAAATGGGTTCTAATTGATTTTTTGTTTGGAGGCGGGATATATAGTCGGCATTTTGATGATCCTTGCCTCTTCTTGATTCTACTTCATAATTAAACTCATCTTATAATAATAACCATCTAGCTATTCTACCCGAAAGATCAGGTTTATTCACTAAATGTTTTAATGCATAATGATCTACGTGAAAAACAAAAGGGTATCCTAAAAGGTAATGTCTAAATTTCTTTACCGAATAAATCATCCCTAGTGCTTCTCGCTCTGTAGCAAAATAATTCTTTTCTGATGCAGCGAGTTGCCTCCCCGCATAGTAGATTGGATAATCTATATTCTGGTCATCTTTCTGACTAAGCACTACACCTATCGCAAAAGATTATGTGTCTAGATATACATGGAACTTTTTAGCCCAATTTTGAGGTCTAACCCCAGTGGCTTATGCTAATGACTGTTTCAATTGATCAAAAGCTTGTTGATGGTCATGTGTCCAATGGTACTCAATAGATTTTTTTAGAAAACTTGTTCAAGGAGTTACTATTATAGCATAATCTTTAATTATCCAACAACAGTAACCTACATGTCCCAGAAAACCTCTAAGCTCTCTTAAATTGGTTGGTTCTAATAATTCTAAAATCATTCTTATTTTTTCGATGTCGGCTTGTATACCATCCTTTGAAATTTTATGCCCTAAAAGGATGCCTCTCCTCATTCCAAAGTAACACTTAGCTGGATTCAGTTTAAGAGATGTCTCTTGACATCTTCTCAATGTTTTCCCTAATGCATCTAAATGGTTTTTAGTTGATGAATAGACACAAAAGTCATCCATAAAAAATTCTAAAAACTTTCTTAAAAAATTTTGAGAAATATTTGTCATCATATGTTGGAATGTGGCAAGTGCATTGCACAGACCAAAGGGCATTCGCATATCAGTGGTGAAAGTAGTTTTGGATCTATCTTCCTCTTTTATAAAAACTTGGTTATAGCTTGAGAATCCATCTAAAAAACTATAATGTTCATGTCCAGCTACCTGGTCAAGAATGGTATTTGTATACGGCAGAGGATGATAATCTTTTGATGTGTAGCATTTAGTTTCCTAAAATCCTGACAAACTCTAATCTTGCCCGTCCTCTTCTTAGGTACTATAACTATTGGTGACACCCACTCACTGCTTAGAACATGATATATAATACCCGCTCTAAGACATCTATCTAATTCGTCTTTTACTAATAAGGAGTACTTTGGATGCAATCTATATTGGCGCTGCCTAGTAGGTATTGTTCCCTGAATGAGATCTATTCTATGTTCACCCCATTTAACTGGTATACCTATTAAATCATCCATCGACCAAGCAAACGCATTTTGGTATTTTTGAAGAAGCAATATATACTCTTTACGTTCTTGGTCCGATGGGTGTTTATATAGATTCAAAGTCTTACCTTTATTAATTTTTATTTCTACATAATCTGTTTTATCTACCATCCCCTCGAGTCAGACTTGCTCTGGTTCCACCCAAAACTTCTCTTGACTCGGATGTTGTCGGTATGTCTATTTCTCATCAATCTCATAGCATTCTATGAAATTGATCCATGATTCAGCAGGTCTAGCTAACTCCTCACCCCATCTCAAAAGGTGACTCTCTATTGGACTGGCTATGAGAATACCTGAAAAAAATATCTGTTTGGTAGACCAATTTATAATAGCATCTGCTTTATATAACCATGGTCTTCCAAATAATATCAAATAAGGTGGCGTATCTACTAGATTTATGACGAGGAAATTCATAACAAACGTCTATGTCTCTATAACTACGTTAATACCTTTTAGCTCGCCTACTAGTATACATTTAGTCGCGTCTGCTAAATGGATTTTGTGATAAGTGAAAGGCTATATCTAGTTATCTAATCCTAATTCTTTAGCCATTGTTTTCATTACTAAGTTGATACTAGATCTTGAGTCTATTAGTATTCTATCTATGGTCTGATCTCTTATGATCGCAATAATCTCTGGAACTCCACAATCTCCTCTATCTACATATTCTACTCTATTACTGTATGCAGGTATTCTTAATTAACTAACCTCTCCCTTCCCTCAGTCCCTACTGACTGAAGCCCTTCTTCCTCCGAAGTATAGCTTGAGGAAGATGTATGTGTCTCACCTTCGTACTTATCTTTTTCCCATGATATAGAAATTCTTTTATGACTTTTTCTTGTCAGTGTCTCCATCTGGTCTCTGAAGGTAATCTCATTTTTCTTCCAGTGGGTTATAACATCGGCCTGATAGAGCCATGGTCGTCCTAATAACACTCTATATGACGATTGTCTTGTAGGTTTTAATATTATAAAATCCATAAGAAACTTATGGTCTCCAATATAAACTGTAACCTGAGATAGTTCTCTGTTGGTGATCTTCTAGTTGCATCAGCTAACCTTAAATGTCTTAAAGTGGGTGTTATTCTATGATGAATGCCTAATTCATATGTTGTTTCTTCAGTCATTATATTTACACTAGATCCAGAATCTATGGGTACATTATCTAGGATGCAGCCATTAATTACTACTTGAATCTATGGTTGGCCTTCATCACCATAATTAACTAATCCTATGTTGACTACTAGTAACTTTCCTTTTCTTCTCATATTATTTTGCAAAAATTGCTTAATTTTTTTTTATAATATTGGTTATCATCTAATAATTGTTTAAAAGTTATATTGGGCATTCTAGAAACAAGGTCTTCGACAATATTATAAGAATGGTTTCTAAGTGGCGACAGATCTCTAGGTATCTCCATGCAAAATTTGATTTATCCACGCAAAATCTAGAGAGTTGAGACTGTGGATACCACGTGGATAAAATTTTTTTTATATCCATGCGGTATCCACGTGGATAAGTTTCTTGATTTTGCTTGGATTATCCACGCGTGAATAATCCACACAAAATTTTTTGACAAAAAAAAAACAATTTGCGCGAACCAAAGTGTGGTTCGCTCCTAAACTAGAAGTGACTTCCTTTTTTTGTGTTGTGTGAGAGAGAGAGAAAAAGAGAGTATAGATGGGAGTTATAAGATTGATAGTGTTTAGGATTTTTAGTTCATTGATGGATGTTAATAGTATGTGTTTTGTGATATTAAGATTTAAGATCTTTTTTGTTTGTGATGTAGGTTTGGATATGAAAAATGAAAAAAGAGCTTTCATTGCAAAGGATTCAAAGATCAAGTACATGCAAAAGGAAAAGCAAAGATTGCAAAACAATGGAGATAGAATAGTAAAGGTAAATTCACATTTATTTTGATTCATTTGATATTTAGTTGATAACTTAATGTGTTATCTATTGATGCATTATATTGTGCATTACTTTACTTTCTATTGTGCATTCTATTGATATTGATCCATTGTGCTTTACATTACTTTCTATTGTGCATTCTAGCATGCACATCATGTGCTAAAATAGATACAATGCATTGAACTCATCAATAGATACATTTGCTTTGCATAGATATGCATTAAATAGACTATATATTGCATTGAATACATCAATAGATACATTTGCAATCAATAGATGTGCATTCAATAGACTATACATTTGCATTCATGAATTAAAAATATATGCATTCAAAAATTTTCCAAGAATGATGTGATGCCAAAACATTATATTGATTGATTCAAAAGAAAAGTACATTGATGAGAGAATAAATTCTCTCTTCCTACATTGCCTTCTACAAGGTCTTACATTTAATTTAAAAACCTCTACTCATCATCACTTCCTCCCTCCTCACCTCCTTCATCTTGTAAGTGTACGTTGGTGTCCACATCTTCAAACTCCCCTTCACTCTCATTCATGTTATCTTCCACATTCTCTTCCACATTTTTCACATTTTCTTCCACATCACGAACACTTGAAGTTGTAAAGCCTCTCTACAAAATAAAATCAAAGATTTAATTAAACTGAGATTAAACTTACTTGTAAACTACAAAGTAAACAATCACAAAACAATAAAGGTTAAAAATTTACGATTGGAAACAATCCATAGGATTCCATAAAAGCCTTAAGGCTGGCATATCCATGATCGTATCCTTGTTTGTACTCCGTGGCGGTCATGTGTCTTCCAAAATCACCAAGCTACATTCAACAAAAAAACATAGTTTAGCAATAAAAACCACTAACAATCTCACTACAAAAACAGAATCATACTAACAAATATTGCACATACAATTTGGGCCTCTAGATTGCCCCTTCCTCCCGATCCCATGTGACTTTGGCCTTGTTTTAAGAGCTTCTTGGCGGCGGCCCTACATTGTTGTTCATACTTTTGGGGATTGTTTTGCAACAATTCCTCTTTCACCTTCCTCCAATCCCTTTTGGAGCACCATCCAGACTTCGTGGGATTCCTCACGACTCTTCTCATGAATTGCCTTTTGTTTCGAATCCAAAGGCACATTGTATTCAAGGCCCAAGTCCTACTAAAAGCATTGGATTGAGGGAATTCAAAATATAAAGTCTCTATTATTTTATTTTTGTCTTCAAGCTATTGGGAGGACCAATCGCTCATGTAATCTTTACCAAAATATAAAGCAACTAAATCATGTGAACGAGCATGAACTACATTGCCACGCGTATTTTTTATAACTCCACCACATGGATTAAAATTATAATACATACTACACGATTCTTGGGAAGGGACATCTCTGGAAGCTCTTCTCTCGGATGATTCACCTGAAGAAGATAACACAAGATTTTTGATTCTATCCCTTTGTTGAGGAGATAGATTCTCAAACCACTCATGATTATATTTTTTGCGCTCCTCACGAGCTCTTCTCCTAGATGGTCTCCCACTTGACCTTCCACTTGACCTAGCACTTGAAGACATTTTATCAAAGAAAAACTTTAAAAGCTAGAAAGTAGTGGAGAATGGGAGTGAAAGAGTATTGAAGACTTTTAGATTAGAAGAGTAAGCAATGACAAGAAAGCAATAGATTAATAGTAAGCAAGAACAAGCAAGATCAACAAGCAAGATCAATAGAGCAAGCAATAGCAAGTGCAAGATCACTAGCAATGAAGAGCAACCAAAAGCAAGCAAGCAAGATCTATAGAGCTTAGAAGAGCAAAAGTAAGCAAGAGCACTAAACACTACGTTAGAAAACCTATAAAACTTGAAAGCAAAAGAAGAGGAGAAGGAATGCTCATGGAAATGCTATTTTAATGGCGTTCAAGTTTCGCGTGGATTATCTACGCAGAAGTTATCCACGCATGGTAATCCACACGATATCCACGCATGGATGTTCCACGGGTTTTTTTTTCCTCTCTTGGCACGTGAGAGAGATCAGCTTAAATTTAAAAACATATACGAATTCAACAGATCAAATTTTTTCAACCCTATACTTAAAAACATATATGAATTCAACAAATCATACTTTTTCTCTTGGAAACCACCACTAACAACTCTTTGCAAACAAAAAATAACAATAGCAATGAAACTCATAAGAAATTGTCAAAATATGACACAAATTCAGTGTGTCAAATATTGACATGAAACGTGCCAATGACATGGATGCTAACGCAAATGTCACATTAAATATTTCATTCTAATTTCACATTTTAATTCACATTAAAAATTTTATTCTAATTTCACATGTCGATCTGATTCTAGATTCACATTCCAGTCTCATTCGTAATTACCGTCATAATCTACATCACATTTTAATCTTATTCATATTTTTTTACTTTTAATCATAAAATTTTATTCTCATCTCTCTCTCTCTCTCTTTCCTGTTTATCATTTAGCTACAAATCTCTCTAAGCTAGAATCTTATACAATAATCTTTCTCTTTCTCATTACAAAATTCTTTTCACTCTTTTTTACATCTCATTTCATAATTTCTTGCCCATGTTTTTATAAAATCCTTCACTCTAATATGATTTTTTTTATAACCTTAAACTATCTTTGTCTATTCTCACTTTCATTTTTTGTAACTTTATTCAATTCACAATCATTGTTTCATTCATAATCACTAATCTCAATCATGGTTCAATTCACAATCATGGTTTCATTCATAATCACTGATCTCATTCAGCAACATTTACAAATCTCATCATAGTTCTTGTTCAATTCACAATCATGTATTCATTCATAATCAATAATCTCATTCACCAACATTTTATCAACATTTACAAATCTCATCATAATTTTAATATAACACACACACAAATTCACATCTTAATATATATTGTTACTAACAAATCCATAGATATCTCTCTCTCTCTCTCTCTCTCTCTCTCTCTCTCTCTCTCTCTCTCTCTCTCTCTCTTTCCTCTTTATCATTTAGCTACAAATCTCTCTAAGCTAGAATCTTTTACAATAATCTTTCTCTTTCTCATTACAAAATTCTTTTCACTCTTTTTTACATCTCATTTGATAATTTCTTGCCCATGTTTTTATAAAATCCTTCACTCTAATACGATTTTTTTTATAACCTTAAACTATCTTTGTCTATTCTCACTTTCATTTTTTGTAACTTTATTCGATTCACAATTTTTGTTTCATTCATAATCACTAATCTCAATCATAGTTCAATTCACAATCATGGTTTCATTTATAATCACTAATCTCATTCGGCAACATTTACAAATCTCATCATAGATCTTGTTCAATTCACAATCATGTATTCATTCATAATCAATAATCTCATTCACCAACATTTTATCAACATTTACAAATCTCATCATAATTTTAATAACACACACGCACACACAAATTCACATCTTAATCACACATTCATATCTTCTTAAACTAAAATCTTTCAATAAATTATAGATCTCTCTCATTCTTACATCCATAATTCATGATGAATGAAAGAATTCTCTCTCTCTCTCTCTCTCTCTCTCTCTCTCTCTCTCTCTCTCTCTCTCTCTCTCTCTCTCTCTCTCTCTCTCTCTCTCTCTCTCTCTCTCTCTCTCTCTCTCTCTCTCTCTCTCTCTCTCTCTCTCTCTCTCTCTCTCTCTCTCTCTCTCCCCCCTACATCCATAATTCATGATATCACTCATAAATCTCACAAAATCCCAAGATTTACAAACACCAAGTACTTAAAAGGTCAATCAAACACTGGACTCTTATCTTGGAGAATGAAAAATTAGATCTGAACTCTACAAAATAGACATAAAAGAAACAAATTTATCTAAACAAACACAGATCTACAATGTACAGATTGAAGGGCATAAAAACCACTCTGAGTGTCGAAATAAGTGTTGGTATATTGTTACTAACAAATCCATAGATTTCGATGTCCTTTTTTATATCTTCAGTACCTTGTTAGCTACAAATTTTGCCCCTCGGATGCTGCTAAGAGTGCTTGAATGGTGAACGGACAAAGAGAAAAAATAACTTGCAAAATAGAACAATCTTTTAATATACTATACGCATTAATCTACTCTATTAAAATGCAGCCAAAAGAGAGTAGCAATGTGTGTGTGTGTGTGTGTGTGTGTGTGAGAGAGAGAGAGAGAGAGAGAGAGAGAGAGAGAGAGAGAGAGAGAGAGAGAGAGAGAGAGAGAGAGAGAGAGAGAGAGAGAGATTACAAATATGCATAATCTAGCACCAATCATCTTAGATTCATTGCTTGAGAGCTCCATTTTCTTATCGTTGCTTCCCAATTTTGTCACCTACAAAAGCATGACAACACAATGGCATTAGTTTAAAGCTAAGACTAGATTAATGAAAAACAAAAAAAGGAAAAAGTGTGATCATGAAATCACTACTCATTACCATTTGATTGCAACGAAAGGAGGATGAAGAGGAGAAAGAAGAGGAGGAAGGAAAGGAGCAAGATCAAGAAGATGAACAAGAGTACTGAGGGCAACAGTGTGGATAGCACTAAGAGGAAAGCAACCAAGAAGGGAGAGCACAAGGAAATAAGAAAGGAGACAAAAGGAATAGAGAGGGTGTGAATAATTTTCAACTAGTTTTGTTGGTTTATTGGCATTTTTGGAGGCCAAAGTAAAATTTCAACTTATAGATACATTTCTTAATCTTGATAAGGCCTAAAAATAGTGTCCTTACTATCTTTAACAAGTATTCAAGTGGATAAGGTTGGATTTAGAGCTACTACTATTGGTTAGTTGAGATACATTAAGACTAGTAACTTATTTCTAGGCTTTTAGTGAAGTACCAAGAAGTTGCTATTTTAGGGCAAGTGGCCAAGTGACATGATGGCTATTATAAATAGCTATAAAAATATGGGAAAATCATCTTGATGTTCTCATTTTGTATGGAGAACTTTTCTCTTTTGATTCTATGTCCATCTCATGTGTTTATCTCATGATATCTTGACTTTCTATGTGTAGAATGTTGATTTTATGGTTTATCTAGCTTTCACACGTGTGAAATACAATATTGTACTTTATTGCTGCTATTCGTATAGGGATAGTACTAAGTCATATCTAAGTGTTTATGATCAAATCTTTGTGGATTTCTAAGTTCTAGCATGCACAAAGTAGTGATTTCTATGTTCTAGCCATTTCTAGACATTAGAGGAGTTCTAAATCCAAAAAAGACCTTTCTAGACATTAGAGGACTTCTAAATCCTTTCTGAAATTATTGAAGAATCTAGGACTCTAAAGGAGGAACCAACTCGATTGAGTCCAACATAGGTAGCTAGGAATAAAATTATTCGAATTAATTTGGTGACAGATGATGATCCAAAGTATATATTCATTGGGGCAGAATGTGATCTTGATTTTATTACGACAGCCATGGAGTTGTTGAAAAACTATAAGGTTGTCTTTGACTGGTCTTATGATGAACTATGAGGCGTAGCAAAAGAGGTCTACCAGAATACAATTGATGCTAGACCGGTTCGGCAACAAAGACCTTAGATGAATCCAAAGCATGTGGATCGGATTAGAGCTGCAATTGAAAAATTAGTGTGTGTGGGGTTTATTAAAATTCACCAACAGTCTTTTCAAATAGTGACGACGACGGCATTTTATGAATACTTAAAAAAATTTATGAAAATCATCTTGGACGTTTTTTGTCTATATGGGGATGATGATGATCATTTGGATTATTTGGAAAAATGTTTTCAAAGATGTTATGAATTTAAAATCAATCTTAATCTAGAAAAGTGTACTTTCTGTGTGTAGAGAGGAGTTTTATTAGGACAAATCATTTCCAAAGACGGATTGTTCATTGATCCGGCTAAGATTGAAGTCATTAAGAACATGCGTTTTTAAAAGAGCCCAAAAGAAATGCAAATAATCTTAGGAATGATGGGCTATCATCGATGGTATATTTATGCATATGCAGATAGGACTCATATTTTGTATGAGGTCCTCAAGAAGCGAGCCGTCTATAGGGTAACTATTAACCGATATAAGGTGTTCCGAGATTTGATTGACGTCGTCGATAAATGCACCAATATTGTGACCTCCAGACTGGAGTAAACTCTTTCATGTTCATACAAATGCACCCTAGGTAGCTGTAGGTTGTGTTTTGGGCAACCATAAGAGGAGAAGAGTTATGATCATCTTATGTATTATGCAAGCAAATTGCTGACACCTACAAAGAAAATGTATTCTACGATAGACAGGGAAGTGTTAAGCATAATTTTTGCTCTTTGCAAATTTCATTATTTTCTATTGGACAATAAAAGATATTCTTTACAAAAAATAATAGGATTTCAGTTTTAAGTTTGAGATTTATGATTTCGGACTTGAATTATGGGGCAGAGGGTTAAAGTACAAGCCAAAAAAATTATGTTTTTGGGTTATGTGGTGTATGTTGATGAATCAATTGATAACATTGGAACAAGATCTTACCTAGTTTTGAGTGACTAAATGCAATGCCAGTTAGAATGGGTCTAAATCCAACCTTGTCTACAAATCTTCTTCCCAAAAATAGCAAACACTATATAGTTTGTTATTGACATAAAAATTTCTATCTCTAAGTTGAAATTCCAAGTTGGCCTCAAAATTGCCAAAATAACTCAACTAAGCTACCTCAATTCTCAGAGATTTGCACATTCACATAGAGATCTATTCTTTCTCTCGGCCACTCCATTTTGAGATGGAAAGTAGGCACAAGAGAACTCTCTTTTGATGCCTTCAAGCTCACAAAAATCTTGAAATTTATTGGAGATATATTCACCACCTCCATCACTTTTAAGAGCTTTAATCTTGAATGAGAATTGCTTCTCTACATAAGCTTTGAAAATAAGGAAATAATCAAACACCATAGATTTAGAAGCAAGAAGATATATCCAAGTGAATCTTGTGAAATCATCAATGAAAGTAACAAAACAAGTGGCTCCTCCCTTGCTTGTAGTTGATGAGAAATGCACATCCAAGTGGATTAACTCCAAAGGATGCTTGCTTTTCATAGAAGATCTTGTAAATGGCTTTTTGTGAGATTTAGCAATAGCACAAGCCTCACAAGGCTTGATCTTCTTGGAGAATGACTTTGGCAAGCCAATAGCTTTGGCTTCTTTGATCATAGAGAGCATGGATTTGTAGACTCTTCAATGCTCTCCACCCTTGCAAGATGCACACTTGAATGGAAAATTTGCATGAAATTTGATGACTCAGCCTTTGTTGTTGATTTCACATGTGTGGATTGTCCACTACATGTACTTGTGATCTCCTAAGGTGTGTAGATGCACCAAGATCAAGACAAGATTGAGATTCAAGATCAATCTTAGATCCTATGGCAAAAACACACTACTACATGCATTCAACCAATTCCAACTCTCACTCACACATGTGGGAAGTATTCAAAAAATATTCTAAGTAAAAACAAGCTGCTCTCCTTAGGTAGAGAGAGAAAAACCATCATGAGCTCTCGGGTAGAGAGAGAAAGCTGGAAATCCAATAACACTCAAAATCCACATAATCACCAAATCAATTAGCTTCAAAATGAGGAGTACTAGTAGATCCATGAGCTACCACTATGCTCAACTATGATTGGATCACACTTTGTCACCTCTTAATCCTATTGGACCATTGATCCATGCACCTCTTAATTCTATTGGACTATATTCAAGCACACCTCAAATTCCTACTGGACCTCACATGGTTCCACCTCTAAATCCTATTGGACCTCTTAGAATTCATCAAACAAAAGCATTACACTTGTTTACACTCTAATTGGCACGAGTTTAGCCTCTTACTCTATTTTGGCTCAATAGTGGCATTACAAGTGGAAATGCATAATTTGCCATCTATGCCAAATTTGTTCCTATCAACATCCTACACCTAGATGCTTGATGTAAAAAACATAAGACCCCTATATCTAACATAGAGAATCTTTTTCAATTCTTCACATTCCTCCTAAAAAATTATCTATGAAGATTTGAGCATTGATCTTGATATAACTCCAAGATTAGATCTATGCTTGATGAAAGCACTTTTGCTCAAAGGCTTTGTGAGTAGATCAGCAATACAAGAGGATGAGTTGACATGCTCCAAATAGATTTCTCCTCCAATAACCTTTTCTCTCACAAAATGGTGTGCCACTTCTATGTGTTGGCTTCCTTGATGCACTTTAGCTCCATTTATAACCTCTTGATCCAAAGCACCTCTTTGATAGTTGTAGTGAGTGCTTTGTACTCGGCCTCACATGAAGAGAGAGATATAGTATCTTGCTTTTTGGAGAGCCAAGATATTAGATTGCCTCCAAGAAAGATAATGTATGCGCTAATAGACTTTCGATCCATCTTGTCACTTGCAAAGTCCGAATCCAAGTAGCCAACAATGGATAGATCCTCACTTTTATAGAGTAGACCATAATCACAAGATGAAGATACATATCTTAGAATCCTCTTGGCCATCTTCCGATGATGGATCTTAGGATCTTGCATAAATTGACTCAATTTGTGCACACAAAAACCTAGATCAGGCCTAGTAATGGTAAGCCAAATCAAAGAGCCTACAAGACTCCTAAAATGTGTGATGTCCTAAAAGGATCTTTCATCACCTTTATTAGGATCTTTTACAATTTGCTCCATTGGAGTATCTATGCTCTTAGAATTTTCCATACGGAATTTTTTCAACATAGAGTGAGCATATGTAGATTGGCATATAAAGACATGATTTTCATAAAAATCAATTTCTAGGCCTAGGTTGTAATGTATCTCTCCTAGATCTTGCATTTTAAACTCACATCCAAGTGCTAGCTTAGTTTCATCAACTAGCTTGATACAACTTCCACAAAGAATAATGTCATCAACATAAATTAGAAGAATGACAATATTGCTATCAACAAACTTTAGATACATGGAAGGATCATAGTCACTAAGAATAAATGCTAGTGAGATAAGAAGAGAATTATGTCTTGAATACCATGATCTTGGTGCTTGCTTGAGTCCATAAAGACTTTTGAAGAGCAAGCACACTTTGGACTCATCCTTGATGAATCCTTGAGGTTGTTCCATATAGATCTCCTCCTCAAGATAACCATTTAGAAAAGCATTGGATACATCTAATTGGAACACCTTCCACTTGAAGAAACAGGCAAGATAAATAAGAATTCTTATTGTCACCATCTTTGCAACGGATGCAAGATCTCCTCATAATCAAGGCCATGGATTTGACCAAATCCCTTGGCATATAATCTTGCTTTATGCTTGTTGATGGTGCCATCATGATTGAACTTGATCCGAAATACCCACTTGCAACCAATCACATGCTTGTTGGATGGAGGGTCCACAAGCTCCCAAGTATTGTTGGTGATCAATGCATCATACTCTTGCTTCATGGCATCATACCACTCCTTGGTGTTGAGTGCCTCTTGTACATTCTTTGGCTCTTCATGAGAGACATAAAAAACATAATTAGTGGAATCAAGATCCACTTGTTTGCCTTTGTCAAAATATGAGAGCCTCTTAGGCTCGGATCTATCTCTCATGGATTTTCTTGGTGAGAAAATCCGAGGAGAATCTTCTTCAAATCTCGACCCCATCACATCATGATTGTCTTCAAAATCAATAATTCGTGATGCATCCATAGATTTCTTGATCTCGGCCTCTTCAAAAGATGAGTGTTTATCTTCATGAAAGACATCATCTCTATTTTCAGTAACTTGAGAAGTAGAGAGTATAAAGACTCTATAGGCCTTCTTGGTGGATGAGTATCCAACCATGATCCCTTTGCATGCACTAGGATCTTCCTTCTTCCTTGTTTCCAAGGGAATATGGACAAAGCATATGCATCCAAAAACTCTAAGGTGATCAACCTTATGCTTCTTCAAATATAAGATTTCATATGGTGACTTTCCTCCAAGAGCTATATGTGGGAGCCTATTGCAAAGATAATTTGCACTCCCCAAAAATCTTTGGGCAAAGATGCCTCAATTCTCAGAGATTTTGCACATTCACATAGAGATCTATTCTTTCTCTTGGCCACTCCATTTTGAGATGGAGAGTAGGCACAAGAGAACTCTCTTTTAATGCCTTCAAGCTCACAAAAATCTTGAAATTTATTGGATATATATTCACCACCTCCATCACTTTTAAGAGCTTTAATCTTGAATGAGAATTGCTTCTCTACATAAGCTTTGAAAATAAGAAAATAATCAAACACCATAGATTTAGAAGCAAGAAGATATATCCAAGTGAATCTTGTGAGATCATCAATGAAAGTAACAAAGAAAGTGGCTCCTCCCTTGCTTGTAGTTGATGAGAAATGCACATCCGAGTGGATTAACTCCAAAGGATGCTTGCTTTTGATAGAAGATCTTGTAAATGGCTTTCTGTGAGATTTAGCAATAGCACAAGCCTCACAAGGCTTGATCTTCTCGGAGAATGACTTTGGCAAGCCAATAGCTTTGGCTTCTTTGATCATAGAGAGCATGGATTTGTAGTTGGGATGTCCCAACCTCCTATGCCATAATTCCTCCATAGAGAGCTTGTTCACAAGAGCAACATTACAAGCATTCACATACTTATTTGGATCTAGTTTATAGATGCCTCCAAATCTAGATCCTAATGCAAGTATCTTATCATTCTTCTTGATAGTGCAAGTATCAACATTAAATTTTACATCAAGGCCATTATCAAGCAATTGGCCAACACTAATAAGATTCTTAGTAAGCTTAGGTACATAAAGAGCTTTAGAGAGAGAAAGAACTTTAGAGGATGCAAGCTTCAAGAGAATGTTCCCTATGCCTTCAATAGGACATTCAAAATCATTTGTTGTGTATATTGATTTCTTGACTGTATCATAAGGTGCAATAGAAGAGAAAGAGTCCTTGGAGCTACACATATGTGAAGAGGATCCACTATCAATATACCATAGGCCATCCTTCTTGAAAGAAGTAGATGAGAAACTAGAGACCATAAGAGATCCCTCTCCATCACTTGCAATAGTGTCTTGATTCTCATTGGTAATGTTGGCTTGCTTGAGTTGATTCTTCTTCTTGAAGCAATTGGTGGCATAATGGCCTTTCTTGCCACAATAGAAGCACTTGATCTTCTTCTTCTTGAGCTTGGATGATGAAGCATTAGAGGAATCATCTTCCCCCTCATCTTTGTCTTTGGATTTGACTTTGTCCTTGCTTGAGGATTGTTGATGTTGGTTCTTGCTCCTCCCTTTGTGCTTATCCTTGGCAAAGAGAGCTTTGCCATGATTATGAGTGAGAGAGAGCTTGTCCATCCTCAAGAGCTTGTACTATTGTCTTGATTCTTCTGAAATTAGCACACTTTGGAGAGCCTCCAAACTTGGTAGCTCCTCCTTAATGGCATAGGATTGGACAAGGTTATCAAATTCACTTCTCAAGCCATTGAGAATGACTTGAACTAGCTCATTTTGATTGATGGAATCACCAATACAAGCAAGTTCTCTATGAATATCTTTTACTCTCAAAACATAACTAGATGCACTCTCATCACTCTTTTGGCTACTTTGAAAGATTTGATTCCTAAGAGTGAGAAGCCTAGAGGTATTCTTAGCCTCATGGATAGTCTTGAGACAATCCCAAGCTTCTTTGGTTGTTGTACAAGTACCTATCTCCCTCATATCTCATTAGAGACATTCATCTTAATGTAGTGGAGAGCCATCCTAGCTCTCTTTTTGTATTTTTGAACCTCTTGAAGAACTTGTGGTTCTTCTTCAAGGCCAAGAATTATGTCCATCATGTATTGAAGGATCAAGATGGACTCCATCCTCATTTTCCAAATTGAATAGTTTGAAGTGGACAATCTTTCACTTGGTTCCAACAAGGATCGAGTCCATAACTCTCCCCGACACAAAAAAAAGACCCAACTGCCGAAAAGATAACCGGATCAAGTAGCAGCAAGCAACAGCTAGAGGAACATCTGATGTAGAGGAATCAACAAGTGCAACAAGAGCACGAGCCTGATCCGCAAGTAATTGTGTATGATAAAGGACATCAATAGACTCCCATGTGGCCTCCTCAATAGGACGACCATCCCATTGGACCAAAAACTGAATCTGTCGGCGGCGTCGACTATGGTATAGACGGACCTGTACTATAGCAGCAGGTAAAAATGGAAATAACTCTGGACCAGTAGGAAACTCAGCATCACAAGGAGCGTCATCCTCAATAGCAGCACATAATAAAATGACATGGAATACATCACAGGCGCATGTGGAAGCAGGAAGCTGTAAGCGATATGTAACTGGACTAAGAACCTCCACAATGCGATAAGGCCCATAATAACGTGGTGCAAACTTCTCAGTAGAAGCATGGCCCTGGACAAAATGATGACGTGCAAATTGTAAGCGTAGATAAACCATATCTCCAAGCTGAAACTCAACATGGCAGCGATGACGATCAACTGAGGTCTAATAACGCTACTGAACATGCTCTAATTGAGAATTGGCTCGGGGAATAAGCTCTCGAGCACCTGATAGAAAAGATGCAAGTGTAACAGGTTTATCCTCAGGATGAAGAGGAATGCCAGGTAAAAGAGGTGCATAGCCATGAGATAATAAAAATGGTGAGACACCTGTGCTGGTACTAACAGAGCTATTATAGCTATACTCTACTAAACATAAATGTTGATCCCAATCCTTCCCTGAAGGAGTAACAAAATGGCGTAAATAATCTCAAGGATCCTGTTAAGGACTTCAGACTGCCCATTAGAAGTAGAATGATAAGCATAACCCATAAAAAGTTGAACATCCAAAATATGCATAAGCTTTGTCCAGAATATAGATGTAAACTTACTATCCCGATCAGAAAGGATAGTACGAGGAAATCCATACAGACAGCAAATATTTGATAGGAACAAACGTGCACACTACTCTGCTGTGATAGTACTGCGAACTGGGATAAAATGTGCCTGTTTCGAGAACTGTGACTAGGAACAATAAGACCCTGATCTAACAAGACAATAATATGGAGCTCAAGCTCATCACGCTCAGATCAAGACATACGATTAGGGGGATGGAAAGGAGGATCAGAACCAGGACGCAAGTCAATATGATGGTTCACGTCACGTAATGGTGGTAGCATCGTAGGTTCTGAAAAGACAAAAGCATACTGATGTAATAAGTCAAAAATCACCTGAGGAACAGCTGCTGGTGTAGAAACTGGAGGAACTGGTATTGCCCGCTGAACACATAATAAGGCAACACAATGAGCCTTCGGCAAGCTGCAAATAAACTGCTTCCCAGTAATCAACTGGAAGTCTCCTTGAGAATCAATGTCCATAAGTGAGTGTGTAACTCCATCATGTACAAATGTCAATGTCTGCTGTGTCAAGTCTAGTGTAACGGCTCCAAGAGATGCAAACCAATCAGCACCAAGGATAAGATCATAACGCTCCATAGGGATAATGTAAAGATCTACCTGTCCAGAGAAATCTCCAATGCAGTATGGTAAACGCTGAAACATCTGAGAACTGGCAACTTCAACTGTCAGAGGCTGGGAAGCAGGAACAGGCGAAGCACAAATCCGACTAGTGATAGAACTGCTAATAAAAGAATGAGTGCTACCAGTATCAACTAAAGCAATATACTCACGACCTGTAATACGCACACATAACCGAATGTAGCGAGGACCAGGATGCCCTGTCCAAGTAGCATAGGCAAGCTGAGCATGGCAAGTAGCAGAAAGTAAATCAGGGGAAGGCTCAGAGGATTAGTCAGGCTCATCAGAAATATGAATGTAAATATCGAAATCATCTGGAGTAGTGCCCTCATGGTAAAAAACAGCAGTAGCAGTAGGGAGAGGCTGGAGGCAATCACGGGCAAGATGGTCAGGACTCTTACAACAAAAGCAAAGATGCTTCTGCTAAAGATCAGCAAACTTTGCGGACGTGTAACGTTGGACAAAAGCAGGTCGAGGAGTTGGAGGACGAGGAGGCGAATGGGCAATGTAGAGAGCTGGAACAGAAGGGGTTGGTGTAGGGGTGAAAGTAGCGGAAAAAGATGAAGCAGAAGGACGGGGTCTGGAGAAGCGGGAAGGAAGGGTGTCAGAGTACTTATGCTGTAAAGTACTGGCAAGAGCCATCGCCTCAACAAGTGTGGTAGGATGGAAGGAAGAAATATCATAACGTAAAGCACCATGAAGCCTAGCAATGTAATGAGAAATAAGCTCAATGGGATATAGATATGTGAAAAGATAAGAAAGCTCCATAAACTGATCTATATAAGAAGCAAGATCACTGGTCTGAGTGAGACTACAGAATGTATCACGTTGGCGGTCAAGCCACTGAGGATCAATCATAGCATGGCAGAGGTCACGACGAAAAGTATGCCATACATGGAGCCCTTCCCGATCAGGATCAACTCTATAAACTCGCCACCACGTGGTGGCACGTCCATCTAACTGTAAAGCAGCCAACTAGATCTTCTGAGGATCAGTCTTAGGGTAAATCTGAAAATATGTGTCAAGCTTAGCAAACCAATCCTCTAATAAGTTCCCGTCGGAGGAACTGGCCATAATGATAGTGGAAGGAATAGATGAAAACTTGAGGGAGCAGACTCTTGTTGTCACCCAAAATTAGCCTATTACAACCAATATTATCACAACTAAAAAAAGAACAAACAACAATGAACAATGGAGATGCTGTAAAAATGCGCTGGACAGCCAGGGATACAATGTGAATTTGAAAGACTAAACGGAGTCAGAATTCTTGAAAATGTCATGGAAAATGAGCGCGCGACAGCCTTTTGATAAGCTGTAAAAGATGGCTGAAATTGGAGAAAAAAATTGGCAAAAGTGACAAGTTGGGAGTGCTGAGACAACGATTTACAGGTTGAATAATTTTAGCTGTTTGGAATAGCAAATGATGTTGGAATTGGGTAGTTTTTGGATGAGGATGGGCGCTGGACAGTCAGGAGAAATTTGCCTTCTCATCTCCATCTTGCAATGATAAGGAACTCATCCTAGATTTTGCATGGAGCAATCTACACTCTTCAGCCACTAGCACGCTATGGAGCTTATCAATTGATGACAAAGTGTCTTGGATGGAAAAAATTCGAATCAACTTGGAGAATTCATCTCCTAAACCATTGAGGATCAGTTGTACAAGATCACCATCTAGAATCTTCTCTCCAATAGAAACTTATTCTTTGTTGAGAAACCTGATCCTAAGCACATATTCTTGTGCACTTTCATCACTTCTCCTCATACTTTGTAAGCTTTTGTTTCTTAGCATAAATATTCTTGAAGTGTTGTTGGATTATATATATCTTTAAAAAAGAATCCC